>PUFA01000280.1:0-92500 GCA_003508835.1 Eonycteris spelaea
GGTAAGGCCAATGCCTCTTCTGAGGGTTCAGGAGAAGTTGGCAGCAGCCTGACTTAGAGGACTGCTTGGCCCTAAGATACCTACACCCACTGTACCCCTTCTGTGCAGAGCTCAAAGCAGCAGCCATTTTCCCTGCCTAACAAGATGGGCAGTGCCGGGAGGAGGGAGACCTAGAGAGGAAAAGTTCTGGCCATTGGCAGCTAAGCCCAAGCCCGGAATAAGCCCAGAAATGAGCCCAACTCCAGGGAGATGGGCTAGGAGAGGCTGAGCTGAGGGCAGCTTTTGCTCTAGCCTACTCCTCTTGCAGGAGTCTGAGAGTGAGGAAGGAGCACTTGGAGCACCATAGAGGAACTGACGCCCCCAAAGCCAAGCCAGGGGCTGAGCCACTGTGGCCAGGCTCTGTGGGTGGAAAAGCAGGCAGCCTGGCGCCTGGTAGGAGGGTGGCCAGGTGAGCAGCCCTCACCCTGCAGAAGGAGGGGACTGGAAGTCCGGAGCGGGAGGCTTGTTTTCTAGAAGGGAAACCTTCAAACACTAATTGATAGTTGCAAGTAATTAAAGTAATTTACTCAGATTAAAAGAAATTTCTTAAGAGTGATTAAGCAACTCCGGCTGTGTATGGCTGTTGGTAATGACTTCCCCAGAGGGATTAGTGTACTTGGCAGGGTATAGTAGGGATGCTCGCGCCCAATGGGTTCTGATTCCTCAGGATGAGGGAGCGGGTAACAAAAGCTGGGGACTACTGGAGACTGCTGAGACTCACCAGTGGGGATTGACATCGGGCCTGAGTATACATGGTGCTCCATGTGCACTGGGAGCTCTCAGCCTCAGGCACATCTGCAGACTTATTCACTTGTGTGCACAACACACACACGCCATCACACAGAGCCCCAGAGCTGGACACATGTGTGCAAACTTTCTCCAGCTGCACAAAGAGACCCTGGCAGTCATGCCCCTGTAGACACAGTGACTTGTATAAATCAAACACAAGTTATTCTGCACACCTGGGCACCCATACAAATCAAAGTGTCAGCATGTACAGGTATTGGCATAGGCATTACACCCACAACCAGACACTGCAGAGATGGCTGGACCTGCTTAGAATCAAGCATACATAGTTGTAGTTGTATCAGGGACAGACACATACTTACAGAAAGAAACACACATCCACAGTGCAGTGGCACATGTGGACAGACACATGCATACAATCTCACGCAGTTCCAGATGTTTATCTCGACCCAGACAAATGGAGTCCCAACTGCACAGACTCACACATGTACAGAGCCTCATGAACAACTGCAAATTAACCTAGACATTATGCAGCTATTACACACACACACCATACAAAGACAAGCCTTGCACACACTGCCTCACACACATACACACAGTGTTCTGCAGTGTGATGAGAGCTGCCATCCAACTCCTCCAGGTACTTAGAGGTGACTGAGTCTGGACCTAAGTGTTCTCAGGAACCCTGCTCTGTGGATCCCTCACCTGGGCACTTATCGCACCAGGTGAATTGGAGGTGGGTTGGATGGGGGGAAGAACATGGCCAGAGCTGGGGCATGGCTGAGATAAGCTCTGAGGAACCATCTGGAGCAGTGCAATGTAGGTAATAGGGCAGAGACTCTGAGTATTACTTCCTAGCTATGTGACCTATTCACATATATGTCCCTTCAAATTTCTGACAGCTAACTCATCTGCAAAGTAAGGACAATAGTGCTGCCTCCCTCCTGGATAGGTTGATGATGGGGATGAAATCAAGCCAACTGGGAGCCTTTTGCAGATAGTAGGCTAGCAGCAGATGGGAATTCCCTTCCCCTGGGCCATGAGGGATTGCCTCAGCTGACCCTTAGCTACAGGAGAACCTCCCAGAACCCCCTCTGCATCAAGTTGGCAGGAGCTGACTCTACTAACCTATGAGGCCCTCAGGGGCCCAGAACATCTGCTCTCGGAGTTGGAAAAAGTCTCCTCAAAAGCAGCAAGCAGTGAGAGCCCTCAGAGCCCCCAGAAGCCCTGGTCACTGGTTCTGGTGTGGCCTCTTGCTCACTGTATAACCTAAGGAGCGCCTTTCCCTTCTCTGGGCCTTAGTTTCCTTCTATATTCCCAAAGAGGGTCAGGACAGGGGAATGGATGACCTAGATGATCCCTAAGGTCTGTAGGGCAGTGGAAAGAGCACTGACTTTGGAGCTAAACCAAGTCTCAAATCCTATGTGACCTTGGGCAAGTCACTTTTTCAATGAGCTTCAGGCTCCTTATTAGGTAAAATGTGCACAATCACCCCTTGACCTCAAAGGCTCCCCTTGATGGATGATGGACATTAATAGATACAAAAGCACCTGGTGCAGGTGGTCTTCAGCAAGGACTAGTCCTCCTGTGGCCACCCACGGTCTCTCAGAAGGAGCTCTTTGTCCAAGGAGGCCCTCTTCCTTCCAGCTTCCTATCTGTGTCTCACCTATCGCTGCTTAGCCTGGGCCTTCTAATTGTCCAAGCTTCTTGGGGTCATCATGTCCACCCAGGATTCCAAAGAGAACTCTTCATCTAGATAGAGCTGGAGTTGATGGTCTGCTCTTAGAGCTTTCTAGAGAGGATGCTGCCCCCAAATCTATGGCCTTAGGTTTTGTATCATGGGGCCCTGTAGGTCAGAAACCTTAGTCCCTCCAACAGCACTTCTCGCCTGCTCCTTCTTATCCTGCTGTCAGAGAGAGAGGGAACAGCTGGTTCCCATCCTCGGAATAATAAGCCTGCCGTGCAAATCGGCTTCCAAAATCATTAGGCCACAAAGATTCTATTCAGCTGCGATGTTTGCGTTGGCCCCGCCCTCATTTCCCAGAGGCTGGGAGACATTCACTTCCAGAGACACTGAGACAGAGACACATCCGAGAGACCAAGAGCTTGCCAGTCAGAGGCCTGTACGGTTTTTCCAAAAAGAGAAAGAGCCAGGACAACAGTCTTAGGAAAGCCACAAGGGCTCCTCAGCCCAAAGACCCAGAGCTTATGCGGCGTTGCAATGCTCACACTTTCTAGAAGAATCCTGAGCAGCTACAGAAGGACAGAAGCAAGAACTAGTCTGAACTAAAGCCTTCCAGGTGTCCATCCCTGTGCTAAGAGAGGAGAGAAGGTACAAAGGAGTGCCCCCTGCTCTTGGGAGCCTCACAGTCTAGTTCAAAAGACAGCACACTCCAGAAGCACACACAGATACGCATGCCAAGTTAAATAATACAACGTTTCCTAACAACAATGTCAGAGACGTCACCAGATAACGTGCTCTGCACCAGATGGAGGGGATTGGGGAGTAAATGCCAGAGGACCACAGCAGGAAGAAAGCACATGGCATCCTTTTCTTGGACAGCCCTGCCATACTTGCCCAAGGCATCAGAGAAGAGGCATTCTCCTTTCTCCTAGCCACAAAGAGAGCATCACCCTTTGGCATTCTGGGAGAACTCCCTATTGACCAGTGCACAATCTGGAGTTTTCCCAGTCAATTTGGTCAAGTGGTGGTAACATGAGGCTCTTGGCCACCTAATTTCCTACTCGAGATGTTTGGGTGCACAGAATGGGTAAGGTATGGAGAAGGCTGTAGTCTGAGGTCCAAAGGAGGAAAAGGGACTACTACAAGTCATGGAACATTCACTATGGCCTGGTAATGCTGGCAGGTACAGTGTAGAAATATGGCATAGAATCCTCTTCACACTATGGATTATTAGCCCATTTTCCAGATGAGGAAAATAAGGTAAAGCAAAGTGAAGGTACTTGAGCAAAGGCCCAAAATAGGGAAGTTTGAGCTTGGACTCCAACCTAAATCTGTCTGGCTTCCCAACCCTGACTTTCTCACTTTTATGCAGAATTAGTGGGGCTGGCCAATCAGTCTCAGGGACAGAAAAGAGCCTCATGGCCTCCATTGGTGATCCAGCCCAATGGGGCCTTTAGATGCAAGAGAAGCCCAGAGTTTGGTGTGGTGCTCTCTCTGAATGGGTCTTTCTGAGGCCACACCTGCTGATGGATGAGATTGGGGGAAAAAAAGCTGGAGAGCATCTCTTTTTCTTGAGACTGATCTGGATTTGAATTCACTCTCTGTGTCAAGAGGCCCCCAGAGAAGTAGCATATATGGTCTACCCTCCTACTTCCGGTGAGACCTAACTGGACGAGTATCACAATGATAAATCCTCGGAACCTGTGTGTTCAGGTCAGCTCCTGGCCAGGAAGCTGGTCTGAAGGCACACCGTGATTTCTTCTACCCTCATTGTCACCATTGCCACTACCACCATCATCAGCAGCAACTTAATACAATTTGACATCACTGTCGTCATCTGCCTCAACGTTAACATTTGTACTACCACTGTCATCACCAACAGCTACCAATTTCACCAGTCATATAATTCCTACCCACTGTTATCTCTTCTGCCACCTCCTCTGAAAATATATTTACTTATTTAAAGGTTAATTGCTATTGTTCTCCATTCAGAGAGAACACCAGGAGCCCAAACTCTAATCTCGACTTAAAGATTGACAAACTAACATAGACATCCATATGTGGAATCCATCAAAAGCAACCTGTATACCTGCCATGCTATTGACATGGTTGGGAGGATGTATTCAGGTTAAGGGTCAGAGCACTGCCACAGTTGAGGGAATCTGGAGCTTTGACTGGGTCAAGTGCTATTTTTCTGATAGACCTGAGCACAGTGAGGCTGGAGGCCGTAGTGAAGGCTGAGGGATGGCTGGTAAAGAAAGGCAACACTTAAAAAACCTTGCGGGGGGGGCTGGGCAGGGCCCAGAGGGACCACCTGCTAGAAATGTAGGCTAGGCCTGGGGGTTGGCGGCCCCTGAAGCCTTGAAGTTTGCTTGCTCCCACGGCTGGCTCCCATGAAGACCTGTGCCTACATGCCCACAGTGAGAAGTGACTCATGCCATGCTCTGGGGCAAGGTGGGAGAGACGGTCTAGGACATGCCTTCTAAAGACTCTAATAGGATGTGTGAGTGTGTGTATGTGTTTAAGAGAGGGCTTTAGGGAAATATGTGCCCCTTTCATTCTGAGCAAATGCTGGGTACCAAGGGTAGGGCACTGCCAGATTCACACTGGAGAAGGTAAGGGGCTCCCTAGCTTATGCTCTTGGAGAAAAGCCTTGAAAACCCAACACAACTTAATAACCTCCTTTGCCCAAATGGCAACACCAGACTGCTCCTTGACCTGCCTCCATCAATTTACTTATGTCCAACAGAAAAGGGAGCCGGCTATGGCCATTCTTCATTTATATGAATGGAGAAGGGCCTTCTGGTGATAATCACCTCCTTCCCTTTCTTCCCTGGATGCCAATTCTACCTCAGGATAGACCTGACTATTAAAATCACTGTGTTTACATACTGAGGGGAAGTCTGGAATCTGCCTCAAAATAATCCTGGAATGGAGAGCAGGTGGGAATGGAGGTGAAACAAGATTGGCCCTGAGTTGATAATTGTTGTACAAACATCAGGGCTCATGAAACTATTCTGTCTACTTTGACACATATCTGAGAATTTCCATAACAAAAACTTAAAGCAAAACAGAGCAAAACAAAACAAAACAAAACCCTGCAAACACCATATATGTATTGGGCTGAAACCATACTTTCCAGGAGTTTCCACCCACAGATGCCAGATATGCTTTCTCAGACTATATAGACCACTCTTGTTCCCTCTACCCCATGTCAGCCTTCAATTTTTGGACAAAACCATGATCTTTGGAGCCAAGGCTCTATTGCTTCCTAGATATGCAACCTCCTGGAAATTACCCCACCCCTCTGAGTCAGAGAGGGTGACTCCTTCAGGGTCATTGTGAGATTCCCTGTCCGGAATCCTTCTGCACAGTGCCTAGCATCAAGTGAGTACTTCATGTGACTGAGCCTCTGTAGAATGTTGCTATTTTAGGCCAAGGTTCAGGAGCCCCTTGGACAGGGTAAACAGCCCCAATTCCTGTGACTATTTCTCACACGTTGCAGTTCCTCTGCCTGGGTGAACTACCTTGGCTGTTTATCAATGTGCCTTGGCAAATGCAAGGCCTACGATCGGGCCCCATATTCCAGATGGTCTGGACGGGCAGAGTACAGTAGACCTATTACCTCCCTGCATCTGGGAACTGTATTTCTATTCACACAGCCCACGATTTCATTAGCTTTTTTAGCCACCACGTCACACTGTTGGCTTCCGTGAAGCTTGTGGTCAACTCAAAGTCCTTGCTCTTTTTCACACATGCGGCCATTAAGCCCTGTCTCCCCAGCCTGTATTTGTGCAGTTGGGCTTTGAATCTCAAGGCAAAATTTTAAATTTACCCTTGTTCAATTTTATCTGGCTGGTTTCGCCCCTGATTCCTGCGCTTCGAAAATTTTTGTTGTGTTTGTTTTTTCAATTCGACATATTAGCTGTTTCTCAGAGCCTTGGGCAATCTGGTGACGTCCAGGCTCTCTGTATCCTCCTCCAGATTGCTGATAACCTTGAGGCTCAGGATGGGGTGGAGGAGGCACCATGGCAGTGCGCTAAAGAATTCCTTTCTGGTTGACAGCAATCAAGGCTCTTTAAGTTCCATTGTTCATCTGACCTTCTCCAGCCCACAGTTCTCTATTTTGTTCACAAGGACAGTGTCAGGGTCCTTATCAGAGCTTTGATGAACTCCAGGGACCAGCACAGTCCCAACATAAAGTGAGCCTAGCTGGCTCTGTCATGTTCTTAGTGAACCACTGTTTCCTCATAGCCAGCTTCATTTGGAGGTTTTTGTTTGTTTGTTTTGTTTTGTTTTTGTTTTTGTTTTACCAACCAGCAACTTGACGGTTTTCTTCAGAATTTTGTCAAGGCTCCAGACTGAGCTAAGTGGTTGAGATATCACCAACATCTACCTTTCCCCCATTTCCAACATCAATACTGTATTTGTAAATCTTCCAGTCTCCATGAGGTTTTAGAGACATGATGATGGTTCTGACGTCCTACCTGCAATTGCCTTCAGTACTCTGGACTTGGAGATGAGGTCAATTAAACCGACAAGAATGCATTCAGCATCCATGGGCTGGCCACTCTGGTGAGCCGGAGCTAAGTGAGCTGTGATTCTTCTACTCAGCAGGCTGCTGCCCATATAGTCAGAGAAGTCAGATATGCCAATACTACTATAAAAGGTAGAAAATGGCAAGTTAAAGAAAAGAGGGACAGATACAATGTTGAGAGGTTTTGGGGAAAAGAGCTGTCGAGAACCTGAGAGGTAATCAGGGATGGCTTCATGGAAGAGGTCACGTTGGAGCTGGCCCTTAAAACATAGGCAGGATTTAGAAATGTGGCGACGAGGTGAAAGACTTCTTAGGCCAGTAGAAGAGCTCACGTATCAGCACAGAGGTGGAGACCTTGCTTGAGGTATATAGCGTGTGTAGTGAGTGATAATCATAGTAGCTGTTGTTTACTAAGCATTTATTATACGCAGAGATTGTATTAAGCACTTTATATACATTATTGCGGAATCACAATGCTTGCTATGAGGTAGGTATGATGTTCACCTTCATTTTACACATGAGCTAACAGAGGCTCAACAATATCAAATGACCTGGCAAGAGCCACACAACTAGCATGTTCCCAAACTAGGCCTTTGAGCCAAGGCTGTCTGACTCCAAAACCCGTATTCTTAACTAGTACATCCAGATCTCCGTCTCTTAGCCTCTTTTGAGCTTCAGTTCCCTCTTGCTGCTCTTTGTTCTTCCCCTTGGTCTACAGCTTCTTCTGGGCGCCAGGCTGTGGCATTCTCCCCGCCCTCCCTTTGGATCTCCTGCCTCCAAGTAGAGCTCTGAGATGCTGCTCGCTGTCCCGGCCTGTCTGCTGGCCTCACCATCCCCATGACATCACTCTCCCAGAGCTTGGTTCTCTGCCCCACACTGTAGCCTTGGTATATGACCTTTCTGTTTATGAGCTCCTTTGGAAAACTTTTTTTATAGTTCTTGTACTTCCAATGCCTCCTCCATTTTGTTGGACTACAAGCAGTTCTATTATCTGAGTCTAATATTCCTGTGCTCACATACTTCTTCTTTTGAGCCATTATCCTTTTGAAGGTGGTGGGCTATGAGATCATCTTCCCCACCCCTCCATCCACAATCTCTTCCCTGGCTTCTCTGAACTCTGTGCTCATGGTGCCCAGGGTCTGTGCCCCAGCCCAGCCCCGAGAGGACCACTCACTTCCTCCTAGGGTTCCCAGCACCTCCCTGTCCCCAGGTCCTTCCTGTGGGCCAGGATTAGGTCCAGAGAAGCCACTGGCCTCATCTCCCCCTCTGCCCACCGAGAGACCCAGAGTCACCAAGGGCCACCAAGGATGGGGCAGCCATTCCGTTTCTATCAGCAGGGGCCTGGGGCCTGCAGCAGGAGAGTGAACGCCCACTCCCAAACCCTTCTGCAGGGAAAGGGCCACAGTGCAAGACTTCTGGTGCATGTGTGGGTACATATACACATGCACATGCATGAGTATCCGCACCTCTCACAGGAAGATTCCATCTCCTTTCTATCAGATCCCCTCTCTTCTGTCACAGCTGCACCCCATCAGGCCTTGGTGTTGGCATTCTGCTTCTCTGTACCTCCAGGGGCTGGCATTTTGATATATCTCTAGCTGTTACATTTGCTAACCAGGAGGTCTAACCAGGAGGTCTCTGTCTGGTCTTGTAGGGCACAGCACCCCAGTGCAAACTTCCAGTGTCGTGCTATAGCCTTGCTTGACTAAACCCATCCCATCCCCTCTTCTCTCTTTCAAACTGCAGATTGCAATGCATTAGCAAGCCTTGTTATCAGTTCAGTAAGTCACGATGAGGATTTAAAAAATAGAGTACATTTCACGTAAGAAGGATCAGGACTGTTTCACAAAACTTATTTCCATTTTATACATACGTTTTACACACACACACATATGTGCATGTGTATAAATTTGTTTTACTATGGGCTGCAAAAAATAACCCTCGAAGCACTGTTTTAAAGTCTATGTGGCCTTGAACAAATCACTTCCCCTCTCCAGTCCTCCTTTTTCTCATGTGGAAAACAGGGATGTAATCCCTCCCTCTCTCCCTCATTCCCAGATGTGAGGTCTGTGTGGCAGGTCTCTGGAATCACTTTGAAGACTGAGAAGGGCTGTGCACACAGGAGTTATTACTGTAACAGGTGAGCAACTCCCACTGCCCACCCCCATCCTTCTGTTCTCTCTCCGGGGCCTCGTGGTCACTTGTTATTCAGTGTGGGCCATTCCAGGACATCTCCCGTATGGGGGTCCCAGGCTGCAAGTGGTAAGGACACAGCATGACTTCTTTGGAGGAACTGCCCAGCTGCCTCTATCCCCATGTCCCAGCAGGGAGCCAAGAGGGGCAGAGAGAAGGTGCTGCTCTACCACCTGCAAGAACAGTAGAAGTGACCTGGCTTCATTTCCCCAGAAGATGGGGCTTTAGAGGAGCCCCAGAGGGTAACTTCCTGAGGGGCTGAATACATAAGCAAAGCAGACAGGGAGGGAAGAAGATGCAGAATCCTTACCTATGCAGGAGGCTCTGCACACAGATGCACCTGATCCAAGGCCCCTCTCCACTACTTTCTACACCTGAGGGCGTCAGTGAGTCAGTTCATTGCACTAAGCCTCAGTCTCCTCATCTGTGAAATGCAATCGTGGGCTCTACCTTGCAGAACTGTGACTGCAGTGAAAGAGAAGTACCAGCCTTTCTGGTCCCCTCTGGCCCCTGTCCAGGTTCTCCCATTGTACTCTGGGGAAGCGTGGCAGAACTGCCTGTATCTGTGTGTAAGTGTATAACAGAGGTTTGCATTCCCATGGGCTGGGGAAGGGCTGGTGAAGGGCTGGAACAATATTTCTAACCACTCAAGAAAAGTGGCTTTAGTTCTGCTTCCTTGATTATCTGCAGGCATCATTTATTAAATTTGGACACATTGTTTCCCTGTCTGAGCTTCAGTTTCCACAACTGCCTAAGGCACGGTCGGTGCTCCAGGCCCTCTCATCAGGACACTGGACAGACTCCAGAAAGGTGTGTGCATGTGAGGCCCAGATAGTGGCCTCTGCACTCTGTGGGTGGCATCTCTGTATGGCCTCCCAGCACCTGAGTCCTAGGAGGGGACGGGCCTGGGAAGGTGGGCCCCTGCTCCCCACAACTCCCACCTAGGCCACTTAGCAGCCCCAAGGCAATGTCTACTGATGGACAATCATGCCCAATACTGGGATATGCAGCGTGAGCTCCTTGAGCCAGTCCTATTAGAGATGGAAGAGACCCAAGTTGGTACAGGGCCTACTCTGAGGTGAGGAGCAGAAAATGAGCGGTTTCTTGTCCACTCCATGGGAGGGGATAGGGCGGGATGTCAGCACCCCCTCAGGAGGAGGCTCTGACTAAGGTCCCCTCTAGCTCTCCAGGGCAGCCCTCCAAGGCCCTACCCCGGACCCAGCCTGCTTCTTCCAGCATAATTCCCAACGTGGGTGTCCCTACAGTGACTGGCCAAGCCACTCCATTTCCCACCCCTCCCCTCTTCTTCCTGCTCCAGCTGTGTTTCTGCTCCTCCTCCTCCTTGAAGCCTACTTGGCTGTTGACACCTCACATATATTTGTAGATCACTATCTCTGGAGGCCGTTGGCCTGACTCATCCCTGAGCCAAGCCCTGTCTGCTGGCTCTTTTCATCCTCCCCTCTCAGCCAATCCCTCCTCTCCCCTAATCATTTTCTCTCTCCCTCTAAATGCCTTCTAGCAAATCTGGCTCTCTGCTTCTCTACTTTGCCTGTTCTTCACTTGAGAATTCTTCACGGCAACTCCATGCCACTGTCCCCTGGAGTGGACCAAGGGCAAAGAGGAAAAAGCCCCTAGAAGCTTGCTCAAGGCCTTTGAGCTATTAACTTGCTGCAGTGGACTTTGGAGATATGTCTTTGCTAGACCTCAGTTTTCTCTTCTGGCAAATGGGCAACAATGACCCCAGCCACATCACAGGCTTGTTGTGAGGAGCAAAGTGAGATCACGTGTAAATAGGTCTTTGGAGAGTGACAGAGGTAGTGCACTTGGACAGGACTGGTGCTACTGTGACCTGACAAGAAGAACAGAAGATAGTCGAAGTCTTTTGCTGACCTGTCCAGGCTTACCACTATCTCACGGCCCAGCTAACCTGCCTACACTTTCTTCCCTTCCTTCTTTGCCTTGTCTATCTTTCTTGGCCATTCTTTTTTCTCAGTTTCCTCTCTCTCCGTCTTCCTTGGTCTCTGTCTCAGTAGAGTGCTTTTCCTTCTCAGCTTCGCTGCCAGACTGGGCCTTTGCTAGCTGCCCCCCACAAGGAAAGAAGCAGGCAAGCTTAAGGCCACAGACCACAAGACTCTGGGGAGATTCCGACTCCACTGCTGGTGAGCCCCACAGATGAGAAAAGCCTGGCACAGAAGCTGGCCTTGGCCTTTTCTCCAAGTGCTTGGCACACAGCTGGCCTGTGAATGGCTTGATATGGGTGGGCTTGCTTGCATAGAATTTCTGTTATTTATACAAACCCAGCTAGCCCCTGATCAATTCCTTTTTCTAACATTGTCCCTATTCCCCTGAGGGCATGTCTTGATGTGCCCTGGGCCTACTCCTCCTCTCTGGGCCCCGGTGTCCCCATGTATGCAATGAGAGGGGCTGGGCTAGGACAAAGACAAGGATCATTCCAGCTCACACTGTGTTATCCAACCAATGCCATCTTCTCAGCCAAGCGTCCCAAAAGGCCCTGAATGGTCCTCTCCTGGGGCCAGCTCAGGGTAGCTTCACGGTGATACCTAGAACTTCAGCAGCCCTTCTTTCCAGTAGGTCTTCAAGGAGAGCCCAAGACCATTGTCCCAGAAAAAGAGAACTATACGGTGGAAACAGGCAAGGGCTTGGAAAGTGTGGCCTCAGGACAGCCAAAGCACATGCTCCCTCCCCATACACAATGGAGGCAGGAAGTCCTAGGTTCAAATCCCAGCAGGTCTGCCACTGACACAATTGTGTGATCTTAGACAAGTCACTTCCTTCTCTGAGACTAAGTGTCCTTATCTGGAAAGGCGGGATAAGAGTCTTTCCATCACAGAATAAAGGAAAGGCGTTGTGAACACGCTTGGTAGTGTGCCTGGCTCATCAGAGAAAAGGAGAGATGGTAGGGGAGGAAGCAGGACAGAGAATGAGAGAGGTTCAAAGAGCCAGGCAGGGAGAGAGACAGAGAGAAGGAGAGCGAGAGCGAGAGCGAAAGAGAGAGTAAGATACACTCAGGGACACAGAAAGGTGGACAGAACTTAGAGAAAGGACAGGTTGGGAAAATAGCAAACCAAGAGAGAGAGAGAGAAAGGTATGGGCAGAGAAGTAAAGTAAAGAGGGGCAACAGACATGAGTGCAGGGCTGGGAGAGAGAGGTGGACAAAGAGAGTGAGACGGAAGTTAAACAGAGGCGGGCAGAAAGAATGGAGACAAAGAGAAAGAAACAAAGACAAGAAAGGGCAATGGGGACCTAGAATTGGAAGAAAGAAAGAAAGAAAAGAAGGAGGGGAGGGAAGAGGGGGAGGGGGGCAGGAGGGGCGGGACAGGAGTTGTTAGTTCAGGGCTGAGCACAGGGCTGACACAGCACATTCTCTGCTCTCTCCTGCCCTCCCTCCCACTGACAGCCTCCAGCTGCCCCCTCCCCTTTCCTTATCACTGGACCCTTGGCTAGGAAGGGGGCCCTGTCGCCTGCCTGTTCTACACATTCTCTTCTAGGGCAAGTTTAGCTCGTGCTCCCCAGTCCCATCCCCACCCTCTTCCACTTCCTCAACAGCCCAGGGCTCAGGTGGAAAGGAAGCAGGTGAGCACCCAGGGAAAGAGGCCAACATTCCAGCTCCTTGCTGCCTGAAGGGGAGGGGAAAGGGGGCCACCAGGGGTGGGGGAAGGTTGGTCTGATGCTGTCATCTCCTAGCAGGCTTGCCAGGGTCCCAGGGTTCTGAGGATCTGGGCCAGGCCTCAGGCTTTGGCCCTGTATCACTACAGAGTCCAGCCCCACCTCTGATGCTATAGCGGCCCCAAACCAGCAACTGTCAGAAATCTCTAGGCCTGGCCTCTGAAGAAGCTGAGGGGGCTCCAGAAGGAAGGACAACTATAAAGCCAAGCCAACCAGACTGAAGCTATCAAGGCTGCCTTGTTCACGTAGCTGGACTCTTTAGAAAAAGGAACAAGATCTATGCCCTGCGGTTAAGCTTGCTTCCTGGGGGGCTCCTTGCCAGTCTGCAAAGTTTAGGCCCTTGCAAGAGGGGTGAGAGGGAGTCAGGAAGACACTAAGACTTGGCAAAGGTGTCAGGCAGCTGCTTGGGGTCCTGCTGCTTGGGGCATCAGGAGTAGGAGCGATTGAGCACCTGCAAGATACAGGGGAAGACTGGGCAGAGATAGCGAAAATGTGAATCCAACACTGGACTCCATACTCCTTCCTCTTAGCAGACAGTTCTGAGCATTTGAGGAAGGTTGCTCTGGGTTCCTGGCCCTCCCTCCGCACTGAGGAAAGTTAGCTGGCTGGAAAGGGGGCAGGAGGTCCTATCCTAGCTAGGAGGATAATTTGGAAGAACTGGAGCTATTTATCCTGGAAAAGGGAAAAGTGTGGAGTAGCTTCCATCTTCAGAAATTCATAAAGCCGTCATGGGACATAAAATTTACCAAAAATAATCTTTGCACCTTGGGGAGAAAGGACCACCCAAAAGCTGGAGGAAACTTCAGGCTGGAGCATAGTTCACAGTGGTTTTTTCCACCATCCCGAGTCACCTCCCCATCTAGGAGTTTATCAAGCAGAATAGGCCCAAGGGGGAAGGTGTGAGTGAATTCAGACTACTAATAGGGAATCACTTTTGAAGAAGGAAAAGGTGCTGGGGCTCAAGGGTGTAAAGAGAAGTCCTTGGCAGGCAGTAGGTGACAATAGGATCTGATGACCTTCAAGGGTGCCAGCCCGAAGACTCTGATGCTCAAGCGAGATAGTCAAGAAATGGACCAAGAAACCCCTCATGTTCCTGCCCTTCCATTTCCTCATTGCCATTATCTCTGTCCCCACCCCACCACATCCAGGAGACCTGGGTTCCCATCACCTACAGTCTGCATGAAGCCTAGAGAAAGCTCACTTGGGCTCCTCATCAGTCCTTTCACCAGGGAGTTGTGGGAGCCTGAGAACTTGCAATCGAAAGGCCCGTGGATCTGTCTGGGCCATGCCAAACAGGTGTCTCCTGGGCTGGGGCCAACTGGAAAAATATACACCGATCCCAGGCTGGGCCTCTAATGTCAGGGCTTGCAGCTCCAGAAGGCCCCCACCCCAATTCACCTGCTGACACGGACTCTAGTTCCAGCCCAGCCCCACCTCATGTCTGGCCAGGTGCTTCAGGGTGGAGTGCAGACCTGAAATGAAGACCACATGGCAACGTGAACCCCACCCATACAAGAGGAGCCTGGCCAAGCTCAGAGTCCAGAAGGGCCTCTCCAGCCTTTAGGGCTTCCCCCCTGCCTGCCTCCAAGTGGAGAATGAAAGGGCTGGGTAGCCATTTGCTTGGGGCTATACAGGCCTTTTTTTAGCTTAGTTTTTTCTCTTTCTTTCTCTGAACACTGGCCTGGTGGCCCAGGCCCTTTCTGCCTGGTTGCACTGATCCTCTCTTATCTCCACCCCCATCAACATTCCTCATTCCAGCTTCACCATCCCAAGCTGGGACACATACCTGAAGGGCAGATCAAAGGCCCACAGCTGCTCTTGTCATCTTCCATTAGGCCTCAGCTGAGTAGGGGAGCCCACCTTGGCAGGCTGCCCTGGCCCCTTCACCCTGCCGTCCCCACCCTGGGCTTTCAGAGGCGAGCTCACCCCAAGGTGGTGCCTCCAGATGCTGAGAGTACCCTGCCCTGCAGCCCCTCCCTCTCTCTTCCTTGAAAAGGAGAAAATGCCTCAGATGCCTGAGGAGGAAGTAGCCTGGAACCTGGGACTTGAGTGGACAGCTGCCTGAACAGTATAGACTCTGGTCCCTGGGGAGGGCCTGTCCCTGGCCTAGCTCCCTAGTGGGGATGCTGCCAGAGGAGGTAAGGACTGAGAACTCCTTTCTACAACCATAAACTTTCTTCGCAGTCCTGCCAAGTCAAGAGGGCCTTCTAGGCCCTAGTGCCCAGGCCTGGTGTACACCTCCAGCTGCATCAGTCCTCTCTGAGCTCCCCCAAACACACATCACTTAACTTTCCCCACCTACGTGCTTTTGCGCTCAGACTGCCCTCCTCTACCTGACAATCCTCCCCTACAGGAAAAAATACAATACCAAACTACATATATAGTACATTCTATTTTTGTGTCAAAAAGATACATGATAATGACATATTTATTGAGCACTTAGTATATTCCAGGCACTATTCTAAGTGCTTCAGAATGTATGTAATCTTCATAACAACTCTATGAATTAGGTACCACTGTTATCACCATCATTTTACAGATGAAAAAACAGGCCCAGAGAGATTCAATATATTCGCTCAGTGACATGCAGCTAGTAAGCAGCACCGCTTTCTAATCATTGCTTGCTTTCCCAGGACATACTGCAGTGTCAGGCACAGAGGGGCTTCTGTAAGTTCATTGGTCAAACATTTGTGGAGCACCTACTGGTATGCACAGGACACTGAACATGCACAGGTGGAGAAGATGTTGGTCTTGCCCTTGGTGAACATATAATCTACTATGGGAGACACACTTGATGTTGTTGGTCATTACATATCAACAGAAGAAAGTTAGAGGAACACATTTACTCAGTCGTCCTTAATAAACATGTATCAATTACCTATTATGAGCCAGGCTCTATTCATAGAGTCTTCTCTGTGATCATTATCCTATTAATCAACCCAGACGGGAAGGTAATAGGAGACTTATTAGAGAGGAAGTACCTGAAAGACAGTAGGCTTAGGCTTGGTAAGGCTGGGCAAGAATGGTGTTGCAACAATGGCATTGCTAGGGGAAGGGCACTGGGGCAATGCATGTGCACTCTTGGTCCCCACAGGCTTGCTAAGGAAACTAAGATTAGAATTTTGGCAGCACCCACCCCCAGACCAGTGCTGGAAGGCAGACGTCCCCTCTGTCCTCCCTCACCATGCCTCTGTGTCCCAGGAAGTGGGAGTGACATATGCAGGGGCCAGAGGCAGGGGCACCTGGTGCATTTTTCAAATTGTGAGTCATTTTAGTGATCTGGAGGAAGACAGACAGTAGTGAGAGGCCGAGGAGAGATGCTGGGAGAGAGCAGGCTGCAGGGGTAAATAGAGGCCAGCCCTGCATTATGGCTACATAGTGTAGACTCTATCTTGTAGGCCAAGGCAATTTCCCCAAAGGTTTCTAAGTGATGTAATCAGATGTGTGCTTCAGAAAGTTAACTGGGTGTGTGAAGATGAGCTCAGTACGGGTCCTGTTGAATTTGAGGGGCCTGTGGGATACTCAGGCTGGGATGGGGCTGAAGCCCCAAGGAGCGGGCCTGGCTGGAGGCCTGGGGTGGAGACTATCAGTGTGCAGATAGGAGCTGAGGCTAAGAGAACATGAGCTCATGCAGGGAGACTGGGTGGCGTGGAAAAATAGGAGTAAGGACTGAGCTCTGGGCCTTCCAGCCTCCAAAAAATGAGAGAGAAGGAGGAGCCAGCAAAGGAAACAGAACAGCCAGGGAGCTAGGAGGGAAACCAAGAAAGTGTCAGGGGCGGTCAGAGAACATCTGTTACGTGCACTTGGAATAGGAGTGACCAAGGTCAGCTATCAAAATGAACCTCTCACCAGTGAAGAGTTAAAGACAAAGAATCAGGCAGAATATTTACGAATGAAACTTGAGTCATAATGTAGATTCTTGGGCTATGCCCCCGAGATTAGGATTTGGGTGGGGCCCAGGAATCTTCATTTCCAACCAGTATCAAATGATGCAGTAGCAGGCAGCCATCTGTGGCATTCAGTTTGAGAACTGCTGCTGTCTCAGAAGCAGGTAGTGAAAGACAGAGGGTAGAGAGGATACTCTGGTGGCAGCACTCCCCCACCCCGAACACTCACACGCACACCCCCTACGCCCCAACCTTTTCCTTAGAACCCAGGTGCAGGCCCGGAGCCCAGCCAGAAGTAAACCGAGCCTCAGCGTGGAAAATATGGAGCCAAGATATCCGGGGGGGGTGGGCGGGAAGGGAAATAATGCAAACCATGCAGATCTGCCCAAGAGCCAGGAAAGGGGGGCCACGGACTAGTGAACAGCAAATGAGATAGGAGCTTGCAATGTGATATGGTCATCCAATAAAACCTCTCTCGTCTTTCTTTCCCCCTCCCTCCCTCCCTCTCCTCCTCCTCCTCTTCCTTCTTTTCTCTCTCTCTCTCTCTCTCTCTCTCTCTCTCTCTCTCTCTCTCTCTCTCTCTCTCTGTTCCTGCATGGGGCTGCCCTACTGCAGAACCAAGTGAAAGAAGCAGAGAGTTCCCCATCTGCAGCCTCAGTGTTGCTGGGATAACACCTCATGCATCCTCTTCATCACATCCTGTTGAGAAGCAGGGACTGTGCTGAGAGTTTTATGTTCAGTCCCTTGTTTTAGCTTCACAACAGCCCTGTCACAAAGGAATGATGCCCATTTAACAGATGAGGACATTGAGGCTTTTGGGCACTGGTTGTGTCAAGAAGTTGGGAGAAGAAGAGTCATGGTCTTCACATACTCTCCCCAGGTAATGCATCCTAGGGATTTCTGGATCCCATATTCCCAGTCTCTGAGGTTAGAACCCTCCTAGCAGTATTAGTCTCACTAATAAGCCCATACCTCTGAGAGGCAACCCCTCCCCTACAAGCCCATAGACCCATACTTCCACATGAGAGCTGGACACATGGCCTGCCACGTGGGGAGAGTGGGCACGCATGGCTTGATAAGGGGCCAGCCAGGTCTTTGAAATGTCTTTTTGACATGCCCAAGGGAGCCAGCAGCTGTGGGCGGCCCTCGGTGTGAGGTCTGGGCACAGGGGTCCTCTCTGCCAGGTTCCCCTTCACCTTGATCCATCCCAGAAGTCTGATTCTCTTTACAGGGATCCTCCGGGCCACCTTAATGATTGCCAGGTGGCAGTGGAGGGCCAGGGCATAGGCCGCCAGACCTCACCTCGTCCCAGCTCTAATTGGCTTCCTGCAAGCCGGGGATGACTGCCCTCTTCGAGCTGGGCCTGGCTTCTCTCAAACCAGGACACTTGCCTGCCCAGCCCAGCCCACCCTGCCCCTTCATTTCCCTGACAAACCCTTCCCCATGGGCTTTCTACTGAGGGGAAAGAGGCCCAGGGCCTGACTTTGGAGTCCTCCCTGGGACATGGGCCCTGAGCCAGGATTCTGGGCAGCCAACAGGGTTCTGGGGGCTTGGCTGCCCCTCCCTGTAAGGAGCCCCCTACTCAAAGCACACCTGACAGCCTGGCTGGACATAGGGATGGAATGTGGGGCTGCCCCAAATCAGGCCCCTTTCTTTACTTCTCCCCGGACCCTGCTGTTGTGGCCCTTCCTCCCTTCTCGCTACTTGTACAAATTCCCAAGTTTCTCTGATACTCAAATTAAGGTCTAAGTCCCACAAATGCACTGGTTGACTTTGCCCAAGTCATTGGCCCCTCTTGAGGTCTCAGGGTCCTTTACAGCTGGGATATATCATGACTCTCTAAGCCTGTTCTTGAATGACTCCATGGGTATGACTGTTCTCTGTCACGGGTAGTGGTTTACCTATCATCTGCAAAAACCAAGTCTCGATTCCTTAGCTTGGTATTCAAGTCCTTTGGCCATTTGGCCCTACTTTTCTCTTTTATTGAGTCATATAGTTGCTTTGGATTCCTCAGTATTCCCAGAACACACCAGGCCTTTCCCCACAGCAGCACTTTTGCTTGAGCAGCTCCCCTACTTGCAATGCCCACTCCCTCCTACCTCTCCAGCACTTTGCATCCTCCCAGGTCCAGCCTGAGTGGGAAAATGTAGGGCCCCTTCCCTTGTCTGCAGGGTCGTTGTTGGTTCCTGGAGTACCTCCATTCCTGCAGTGGAATATTGGCATGGGTGCCTCCTACATGGCAAGGATAAGTGTTGAATTGTAAGCATGAAAAATACCTACGATCAACTTACTTCACATAGGGCCTCCCCCTTCCATCTCGACGGTGCAGCTAAGTGTTTATTCATACACCATAACTATTTAATAGACAAGTTCAGGTTGTAGAAAGTGCTAATGATCTGACTTAGAGGATTCAGGCAATTCCACTAACTCAGTGCGTGTGTGACCCTTAGGCAAGTTTCTTTCTTAGAGCTTCGGTGTCTTGTCTGACAGGCAGTGCACAAAGTGGTCCAACTCACAGACTTTAGAGCTGACCTACCTAGAGGCAAGCCACACCTCTGCTTTGTACTAGTTTCATGAGCTTGGGCAAGTGACTTCAGTTTTCCCATCTCTGAAAACGTGTAAAATAACTACCTGTTAGTGTCAGGAGAATTGACTGCTAAGAAATGCAAACTACTGAGAGCTATGCTAAGTCCTTAATAAGTGCAAGCTGCCTTTATGATTAATTGTATTCTTAACTGTCCAGTGGGATTCAGGATGACTGGCAGTTGGGATAGGAACAGGAACTAAAAGAATGAGAGGGCAGAGAAAGCCCTTCGGATGCTCTGACCTGGACCACATGACACAAGTGTAAGTTGTCACGTGATAATAGGCAAACTGGATTTCCTCTGCAATGGAGCAGCCTAAGCAGGCAGGGTGTTAGTGCATGCCGTTCACCTGTCTGCATGTCCCCAGGGGTTTGCAGTCTCTTCATTAAAATGAACTCAGAGGAACCCCCAGGACAGTCACATGCACGGGTCTCAGCCTCTGATCCAGCACCCTCAAGGTCTTGTGGACTTTTCCAAACATTCTCTCATTTGATTACTATACCAGCCCTTGCCAGGAGGCAGATTAGGGACTGGGGATCTCATATTTCAGGGGATAGAAGTGAGGCTCACAGGAAAAGGAAGTGATTTGCCTAAGGTCACACAGCTCAAACTGGTCAAGGTCTTAAGCCCAGATCTGAGTCCCAGCACCCAGAGCTTGAAGGACCAATACTAGAGGACAGATCTCTCTTACTTGTCTCCCTGCTCCCCCCACCTGTGCTGAGTTCCCTCCTGTTTGGCAGATATGCCTGTTCCAAGCCCAGTGCAGGGCCTCAAAGGGCCAGAGGTTAAATCAGATAGCCCCTGCCTTTGCCAACTCCAGAACATAGAAATGCTGGTCCAAGGAGCTAAGAGCTGCTAAGAACTGCAATGGAACCACATGCAAAGTGTGGCAAGAGCACAAAAGAGGGAGGATGGGGAAGAATAGAGATGGCATTCAAAAGAGTAGGTCAAGGTCCTGAGCTGGCAGCAAGGTGTTGGACCTGGAGAACGGATGGCCCAACTGCAGATACTAACTCAGCTGTAGTGCTTGTCTGCCACTGATGAGCTGACATAATGTCACCAGCCTCTTGTTTGGGCTTATTCACCCCTGCACTGGCCATAGGAATAAGACAGAGAGCTCTTGGCTGAACTGTATTGGTGCTGCGTTTCTGCATGGGAGAGGTGCAGAAGAGCAGGCAGAAATCAGGCAGGGTAGCTAGCTAGAGCAGGGACGACATCTAGAGTAGAGTAGGCTGAGTCATCTTAGCTTCTGGAGAGCTGGGGTCACAGTGGAGTCTCTGCCCCTGAGCTCCTCAGTGATTCCTGGGTGTGTGGGTTTGACAAGGAAAAGGTTTGACCTCACCAGGTTGCTGGCGTGTGTTGGGCACAGAGCCCAGTGTCAGGGATCATGCAGTGGGGTGGGGGTCTGAGTCATTCAATCTCAGCAGTCAAGAGCAAACCCACACTCGATACTGAGTTCTTAACGGCACGGAGACCTATTCTTTCCACTTGACATTCATTATCTCCATGCATCCTCACACTAAGCCTGTGACTTGCGCCAGTGCTGCACAGAAGGCTCAGCAGGAAGGGACCTGCCTCAGGTCACGTAAATGTAAGTGGTGGCCTCTGTGCCTCCCACTCCCTGCCCACACTGAGGCGGCCTCCCATGGTGAGCCCACCAGAAGCAGAGCATTCTGCAGCTCCTGGTATCAGAGAGGAGGGAACTGACAGGCCCTCAAGGAACTCTGACTTGGTGCTGGTGCTAAATCAAGAGAGAAATGTCTCATGTGGGCCCTGGCCTGGGGGCACTGAGCAGCCCAGTGGACAATGTCCTGGGTAACGGCTTGACAACCCAACAGACACCGTTTACACATGGCTGTTTTCTTCTCGCTTTTCGTCAGATAATGTTTATTTCTCTTCTTGATTATGAAAGGCACACAGGCATGCCTGTTTCTTGAAAGGGCCTTTGATAAGAGCCGAGGGCAGTACATGAAAGGGCCACTCCATGAGGGCCATTCTGCCAGCGCCTACACGCATGTGGCCCGGGCGGTTTTTTTTTTGTTTTGTTTTGTTTGAGTTGAGGGGAAACAAGCAGAGGAGTGGGCGCCAGCCATGGCCCATAGACTCCCCCAAATCAGACTTCTCACAGAGGCACTTTTATCCCTGACTTACAGGGCCCCTGCTGCTCTGCCACTCAGGGGCAGGGCCCTTCCCAGACCTTCTAAGGCTCTAGGCACTCTCGCTTTTAGTGACTTTACCCCGCAGCATATCAAATATGTGAAAATGCACCCACATCCCATATTAAATGTAATTTTTGCTATAAAATTTTCAAAGGATTTTTATAATTCCGCTTTTGAAATAATTTGCCTATGAGTAAGTCGTTTCATTCCCAATTGGCTATGATTTCTTGGTAATCATCGTGCATACTTGGGAATTCTTGCAAAGTGAGGAAATGTAACCAACAAATTGTTTTCAAATGTAATGAAATTTTTAGGAATACTAAATTTAACAATTAATGAGGTCGATATTATATTATATTTTGTAGACACATAATAGAACATTTATTAATTCCAATTCTGCTGTTTTCTTTTCATATTTTAGAGCCCATAAATTTTCCTGGGGCTCACACATTTTCATAGGCCCCTGGAAAGCTCGGAGGCTCTGGGTACTGTGCCGACAATCCCGGACTCAGGATGTCAGGGGTCTCCATCCAGCCACTGGAGAGAATGAGACAAAGTAGCCCCCAGGGGTTTGTAAGAAGGGGGCCGAGGGTAATGTGGACTCCTCTTTCAGAGACCGTTCTCACACATTATCTCAGACAACCCTCAAACCCTGTGGAGAGCCAGCTATTCTGGCCACTTCTGTCTCCCAGATGATGACACTCAAGCTCAGAAGGGAGAAGACAGTTGCTCAGAGCTGCACAACCAGTGAGGGGCAATCCAAGGATTTAATCCTGTATCCCTTGAGGTTTGAGGGTTCTTCAGCTGCCCCAGTGCTCGGGCTTTATAAAGTCAGTTGAGAAGAAATCAGGGAGGTCCACCTCAGCCAAAGACCAGTAAATATGAACTCTCACTTTTATTATTATGAGAATGTTTCTCTCTATGGCAGAGTCTGGAATTAAGAACATACAAGACATGTCCATTCTACCACTTACTAGCTGTGTAAATTTGAGTAATTTCCTTAAGCCGCCTGTGCCTCAGTTTGTTTACCTGTGAATTGGGGTAATAGTACCTACCTCAATGAGCTGTGCTGAGAAATAATGAGTTAGATGTGCCAAGCTCTTAGCAGAGAGCCTGACATACAGTAAATGTGCACTAACTGTTAACTATTATTATTATCATTATTATTATTATTCTCTGAGCCCCAGGACACAAGCTGCCCACTGTGTGACCCTCTAAGGAGGAGTCCCTGAGATACTGAGGGACAAAGAGGGCAGTGCATGGCGAACCTGAGATTTGGGCTGGAGCTGGGATTGGCACGTGAATAGGAGAATCTGATCTCTCAAGCTTGGAGGGGTCACAGACACCAACTGCCACCTGCCAGGCCTCTGAGACTCTGTAAGTAAGAGGGGCTCCTTCACACCCAAAGCTGGCTGAGCTATTTTTAGTGACATCGGCAGCTGGCCCCGAGGCCCTCCCAGCAAGCCTGGAGGAGGAAGGTGAGAAGAAGGAAAGGAGAGGCCAAAGGGAATATGAGGGATTATGTTTGTGGCCAGCTGGGCTCCGCCTGGCCGCCTGCACCTCTCCTCTGGGGCCTGCTTCAGTCCGGGCTGCCTACGGCACGCTGGCCCAGCCAGCACGTGGTGGTGTTCCCTCAGTGCAACTTGTGCTCACAGCCGGGGAGCCCGAGATATTCCAATCCCTCTCAGTCCACTTCCTCCCCTTGTAGAAAGCCCACAAATCTCTTTCCTTTGCCTCAACCAACTGCTGCTCTGAAGCAACAGTTCTGGATGAATACTCAGGGCCAGGAGCTCCCTTTCAGCTACAGAGAGGTCCTGAGAAAGGAAGGGGTGTGGTCTCTGTCAGGTAGCCATTCAGCGGCTGATGTGGAACCTGAACTCAAGGATATTGTCTCCTCATCTAGTGCTTTAGCCACCATGTCACCCACTAGGCTCAAATTAGCTATGTGGCCTTGGGCAAGTCCTAACCCCTCTGGGCCATGTATGTGTTGAGGGGTGGTACTGGTGCTGGTAACCGTGGGTGGGATGAGGGGTCCAGCCTGAAGGTAAGTGGCTGCAGGGGCGGCTGGGAGACGAGCTTACATGGCTTCCCCAGGGCCCAGTGCTATGTGGTCAAGTGCATTTTCCGCAGCCCTTGCAGTCTCCCAGGTGTGCATGCACACCCGTGCGCATGCGCACATGCTTCTCAACATTATCTACGTGAGGGATCGCCGTGCTGCGTGTACGACCGGTTTGCCTATCCTGTTCGAATCTAAGACGGTTGGACCGAATCTTATTACAGCTGCATTCCTGCTCTGTCTAAAGGCTTTCCCTTTTTCAAACGGTCTCGAGTTTTTCTTCAGCACTTGGCTCCCTTTCTCCCCACTGCCTGACTCCCCCAACATACACCTCATTCTCACGCCCTTCATCTCCTCCCCCTTTTCGGGGTTGGATTGTTCAACTTCAGCTTGATTTTCTGCTGTCTGTGGCTTGGCAAGACTTAAGAAAGCCTAGTCTCTGGTGTGTGGTGTGTGTGTGTGTGTATGTGTGTGTGTTCGCACATGCATGCATGCATGTGTGAGTGTGTACATGGTGGTATGGGGAAATACAGGCAAGTGTGGCGTGTTGGGCCTGTGTGCATTTTTGTGTGCATGAGGTGTGCGTGTAGATACATGTTAAAGTGTGCAAACATTATTTTGCTCCTGTGCTCATCTTTGTGTGGGGGTTAAGGTCCCTATGTCCTTGTAAGTATGGACCTGAAGATATGTAGTCATGGATGCCTGGCTGGACTTGTGCTTACATCCTTTGCTCGTTTTGGGTTCAACCTCTTCTTCCTCATCACAGACACTGCCCCCTGCAGGTCATACGTGAGGCCTACAGAGCTTCCCTGGCTGGCTCCCAGGTCCTACTTCACCCTTAGCCTCCCCACCTCCAGCTGGCAGCAGGAAGTCAGTAACTCTGGCTCCCCAGGTCTTCTGACTTGAACTAATGACCACGCTGTCTGTAAGAATCCCTGACCTGCCCCATCAGGATTCACATCCCCATTTACTTTAAACACTACAGAAGCCCAGGCTTCCTTGCCTCCCATCATCTTCCAACTCTAATCCCTATATTGCTCTATACATTGCCTAACTTGGGCTTCATCTCACATTCTTTTCAAGCTCCTGAAATCCTTACAATCTGCCTTCTGGTGCCCACAGTCTGCTATCAGCAACGGTTCCCATCCCCACACTCCCAGTCTCTTAGGACCATTTCATTCATACACCCAAAGAGCAACTCGCCTGCAGCTCCCTCAAGTGGGGGCTCTATTTTCTTCCACACCCCAATACCTCTGGGCAGAGGATGGGGATGATGTCTTTCTTGTTTCCCATGGTTTCTTCCAGACCATTTGCCTCCCTTCCTTTTTCAAAAATAATGGCTCCTCCTAAGACTGCTTCATCCCCTATCCCTCCTTGAGGGTGTCATAATTTGACTTTTGCCAGTGCCCTCTATTCGTTGAGATGTCAGTAGACAGCTCACTGCTTCCGCATCACTCCCTAATCCTGGCAATGTTCTTGGCAATTTCTTCATGGACACAGATGGCCAACCCACCACCTGGCTTCTCTGTTTCTGGAGTATCACACGTCCAAAAACCTGGTCCACCCGATCTCAGTCTCCCATTTCCATGGCCATACCCTTGACCTTGGCATCAATATTAACTGCATCTCTTTCAAAATCTTGATTTCAATCAACCCACCCTTTGACCCCATCCACTATTCTTCCTTCTTATTCCCTCTAAGACCCTAACTCCAACAATGCTCTGCCTTCACCGAGAGCTCTAATCCAGTGACCCTGCTAATTCATCCTTCTCCATACACTCCTCCAGCTTCCACCCCATCTCTTCTGCTTTCCTTCATCTGCCAAAAGATTTCTCCACTTGATGTCTCAGCTTTCTCATAGCCCATCTCACCTCTTGCTGCCCCTATGGACTTCCATCTCCGCTGAAATTGCTCTTGTCCAGGTCACCAATGACCCCACAGTGCCAAACCCAATGACCAGTCTTGCCTTTCTGGACCTCTCAGAAGCATCTACTGTAGTTGATCTCTCCCTCCTGGAGCCACAATCTCCTGTTTGTTAGCTTTCCTGTCATTTCACTGATGGCTCCTTTTCTGGTCCTTTACAGACTCCTGCTGTAAATGATGGCACATAGTCTTAGATAGTCTCTTCATCTCTTCCTGTACTTTCTCAGTAGATGATCTTATCAAGCCCTATGGGGTTTAAATACCACCTATATGCCAATGACTTCCCAAATTTGTAACTCCAGTCTTTACCTCTCCCTGAACCCTATGCTTATGCAACTAACAACCTGATTCAGTGGGACATCAAGGATCCTTTTGTAGCCATAGTATATTTGAGATGTCTGCTTAGACGTCCAAGTAGAGATATAGAGGAACTATCCATCTGTGGTTATTGAGAAGAGCCTGAAATCTCCACCGAGGTTCAGACTGGCACATATAATTACCTACTTGATGTCCACTCTTCTCTGTGGCCACCAGCCTATCCTAAGCCACCATCATCTTTCATCTGGTCTAGAGCTTTCGCCCTTGTCCCGCAATAATTCATCCTCCTGGTAGCAGCCAGAGCCATTGTTCTAAAATACAAATTCAGTCATGTCCTTAGACATGCTGAAAACCCTCTACTGGCTTCTCACCACACTTAGAATAAAATTCAAACTCTTCACCATGACCTATAAGGCCTTCCATGATTTGATCCCTTTCTGTCTCTTCAAATTCAACTTACGGCCCTTTTCTCCATCACGTTAAATTCTACCTCAGTTCCCATTAAATTCTACCTCAGTTCCTTTATGTTTTCTGTTCTTTCTCCCTCAAACTCTTCCCCCAGCTCCTCACAAGATCAGCTCCTTCTTGTCAATTAGATCTCAGTCCAAGCATTGTTTCCTCACTGAGGCCTTCTCTGACTGCTCAATTTACATCACTACAATAAAAGCCTGGCTTATTGTCTTCATAGCTCTTGCCCCACTCTGGGACTATCTTGTTAATGTATGCTTTATTTGGTTATTGTCCACCCTCCTGGCATTAGACTCTAAGGTCCATGAAAACAGGGACTTTGAGTTGTTCGCTTCTGTACCTCTACTGCTTTGAAGCAGTGCCTGACACATCCTTGGTGGCCCATACATGTTCACTGAAAGAACAATATGCACATACATGTCTTCATTGAATTGAGTTTTGGAGAGGGCCTCCTGTGTGGGGAGAGCATCTGCTTTGTTTTGACAAGTGCATGTGTAAATGGTGTGGAGGGCCATCCACATGCAAAGAGAGGAGGACTTGAGTGGCACAGTACTGGGAAGTCAGTGCTGGATGGGTGCAACAGGTGACTGATGGAAACCTGCTACCCCTCCATTGATTGTATTAATGCTAGAAATTTGGAGAGGCAGGTTGGGTAATGGGTGGTAATTCAGTCCAGGTTTGATACAAATTAATTGCTGAGAACCAGAGTACAGAAGGATGAGAAAGACAGATGGGGAGAGAGACATGCAAAACCCAGAGCTAGAGCAAGAGTGAGCTCCAGGCAGCAAGAATGAGAGCAAACTTCAATTGAAAGGACTGTAGCCCTGTCCCTGCCATGTAGGTCTGCCATGCTCCTGTCACTCTTGTCTGGGCTCTGCATCTTTGAGACAGGGGGACCTCTTCCTATAGACATTAGCTTTCCTCCCTTGATGCAGGCTAGGCTGAAGTGTGTCACTTGGGGTAGGAAAAATACTATGCCACCTTCTCATTGTATGGTCCATTTCCCCTGTCTGTGCCTTAATTTCCCTATCTATAAAAAGGCCAAGATAATTGCTAGCCCAAATGGTTGTTGTGAGTATTTAAAGAACAGAAGGCATATGATAGTGGCTACTAGGTGACTTGAGGCCCACAAAGCAGTCCGTCCTTGTCCCAATTGCTCTGAACTTGGAGCACACTTTCCTTCTACATGCTGGCTCTAGTTTTAGAATAATATAGTTTTAGGGAAATAGAGCTAAAATGGAGCTTCATGTCAGAGTGGGTCATAAGCTGTACATGTGTCAGCAGGGTACATGCATGTGCAAGTGTGGGCATGGGGGGGTGGGCAAAGAAAGGACTCAGATGGAAGAGTCCATCTACACAAGTCAAAGTTGTGGCTCCACCATTTCTCGGCCTAGGGCTGTGGAGCAATCACTTCTCCTTTCTGAGCATCAGTTTCCTCAGCCTGTAATACGGAAATATTTACACCCAAATGAGGTAGAAGGTATGAAACACCTGGCCATGAAATACTTGGTGCTCAGTGGATGATAACTGCCTGTCATTTCTTTAACTTCACAGGGACTTGTTGAATCAGGGATGGACTTTGTGGCAGAACATGAAAGCCTTTTTGACCTCCAGGAGGAAGGGCACAGAGACCTGAAGTTGATTATCATAGGGAAGCAGAGTGCAGAGTTTAATTCAGGCAACAAGAGGAGGCCAGGCCTAAGTGTGGAGGGAATCGGGCCCAAGGAGGGACCAGACTGGTCCAAGGTCACAAATTTTGGCTGCGGCAGGACTGGAAGCCAGGCTGCCTGCCTTCTCAGCTGCATCTGAAGGGTTACCAGGCTGCTGTCCTACATCTCCATCTGCAGGAAAAGCAAGGACCATGAAGGATTGGGCTTGATCTGGGAAGGAATGCCTTGATGGCTCTGAAGTCTTGAAGGAGGCCATTATTTTTCTCAGAGGGCTGGGAGAAGGGGAAGCAGGCTTTTGTGTCTCGGCCGGAGAACGGAGTGTTCTAGGGAGCAAGCTCAGCTCCTGGGTTTAGCCCAGGCCTCTGCTGCTTCCTGGGCCCCAAGTACCTCCTCCAGGTGCCCCCTGCTTGGCCTCAGAGGCCCGGGGAGGGGAGATGAGGGTGACAGCTGCTGGGCCATGGGCTGGCGGACGCCAGGGTGGGGTGGTGGTGGGGGATCAGCCTAGAAGAGGGCCAGCGGGCAGGAGCATGAAGAGGAAGTTCACAGTCTGCGGCAAATGGATTTCAAGGCCCCGTTAAGTGGAAAAGCCTCCAGGAACGTGGCAGAGAAAGAGCCCTGTCTTTGGAGAGGGGCTGTGGGGCTGGGTGGGAGTGTCTTGACAGGGGGAAGCTGAGCTGCATGCCTTGTGTGTGTCAGAGGAGGTGGGGGCAGGGTAGATGGGGGCAGCTGAGTGAGACTGGGCCTTACGATAGACGTCTGGTTGGGGTGGGCTCCAGTCACAGCTCCAACTCAGAAATTCAGGGACATCAGGACTCAGTCTTGGTTCTCAGAGGCTGACAAGACCTATGTATGACTGAATCGTGTCTCTCAGTCTCCAGGCCCATCTCTCTAGCCATTGCCCCACAATGGCACTCAGGGCTGGAGTCACGGGGAACAAAGGTAGCTCAGACGTAGTTCTTGCCCTCACAGAGCATGTGGTCTGGCAGAAAGATAATGCTCATGGACACAGCACTTTACAGTCCATAAGACACTTGCTGATTTTTCCCATACCACGAGTTTGTGAGGTAGTTCGGGCAGGATGGAGAAACAGGCTCAGGGAAGGGAAGTGATTACCCAAGTTGCGTAGTGGCAGATGAAAGAAGTCCTGGCTTCCTTCTGCTCTTGCTTTCCTGGGCAACCCATAAAGTCCCATATCCTCCTGAGCCTTAGATTTTACATTCTTATAGGTTGCCCCTCTGAGGGAGAGGCTATGTGGGAAGGCTTAGGCCCAGTGATCTCTTGGCCAAAGAGCATGTCTGGTTGCCCCTTCTTGGGCTGGATAGCATGCAGCTAGCATATACCCTTCCCTCTAGTGGCTTTGATTTCTTTCACAACCTTTTCAGCCATCATCAGAGTCATTGTGGAGAGGGGCTATGGAGCCAGAGAAGCAGTGACTAGGTCTGTGCAGGCGGCTTAGTGAAGGAGGAGGAGCCTCAGGCCCCTTTCCCAGCCAGGCCCCCTGCCCTTTGCCTGGCCTGGCCCCAGGCACAGGGCCCAGCCAGCTGTCCCAGGGCGGGCAGGCTAGCTGCATTAGCAAACGTGTTTGCGGTTATGGGCCGCTCCCGAAAGCAGAGAAGTGTTGCACAGGGGAAGGGGGCCGGATTGAAGACAGACCAGGCTCTGGTTCCCAGCCTTAGCCAGGGAAATCAGAACCAGGCTGGACTTCTGGCCCTGGCCCCCTAGCCCCACTCCCTCACTGCCCCCTCCCAGTCTCCCTGGCCTGTGGAAAGGGCTGGGGAGGCCAGGCCTCAGCAGTACAGAGAGCCTAGGGAAGGTTAACCCCATGCTGCTCAGGAGGCACTGCCTCTGGGTGTTAGTGGGAGAGGGCTAGGGTGAGCTGTGGGGGAAGGGATGCATCCACCCTCTTGTTCCAAATAACTCTCCCTCTCTTCCTCCTTGCCTCTGAGGACAGAGCAGATGAAGGAGATAGACCTCAGCCCAGATCATACAGTCTGTACACCAGAAGGCATCCAAACCGGAATAGAAAGAAAATATTCCTGCTCCATCTTTCTTTCCCTGACCCACTCCTATTCCTCCACCCCCCGGCCCCAAATGGTGGGATGGGCAAGAAGGGTGTTCGGTTGTTCTAAATTCTGCCAGAAGCCTGCTATGGCCCAACCTCATGGACTTCATCTAGAGCCATCCCAGTCTGCTATAGAAGGGGGAGGGTTCAGCAAGGTAGCAGGAAGTGCAGGTGGGATGCAGTAAGAGTAAGTGGGAAGACTTGGGGAAAGGGCAAGCAGAGCAGGGTGTGGATGGGGCAGGGACAGTTTAGGATGAGGCACCCTGTAGCCCAGTACATTTCAACATGAGAGGTTTAGTGAAAAATAATGATTACGATAACAATACTAGTGGCTACACTAGCATCCACACTAACCAGATTACCCAGCACTCAGATCAAGGGATTGAGGCTCAGAGAGAATTGGTCCTTATCTAAGCCCACATATCTCAGAAAGAGCAAAGCAGAAATAGGAAGCTCTGCTCTTCAAAGTGCTCCCTCCTTGTGGGAAGGGTGGGCTGGGGGTCCCACATGTCTGGTTCTGCTGGCACTGGCTCTGGCACTTAGTTAGGATGTGTTCTATCTAGAATGTGATTTTCTCCCTTGTTGGCTTGGCCAACTCCTAAGAATTCTTCAAGAGCCAGCTTAGAAGTTCTGGCCCATTAAGCCTTGCGAACTCCTGCAGATGTGACCTGGTCCTTGGTGCCAACAGCCCTATCACTGTCCTTGCCACATTGTAGGAAGATTTTTATGCTCCCCTAGCTCATCACCTTCTATAGGGCAGGGACTGGCCCTGACAGCCTCTTGCTAACTGTCAGTCTCCTCCATTGTCATATGACTGAAATGGCTTTTATGTTCTTTCTCTGGAACATGAAGCACCTTAGTGTGTTGGTTATAAGCTCAGGTATTCACATCAGACAGACCAGGGCTCAAAATCTGCTTCTGCCACTGCCTAGATGGTTGGCCCCCTGCAGGTGTCAACCCTGTTCAGTGCTGCTGAATCCACAAGGGACTGGATGATGTAGGCACCCAGGTGGGCATGGTTTTTGTTTTTGTTTTTGTAGCTTCTGTGAGTCTCAGTTTTCCCATTGGAAAATGGTGATAAAACTCTCTCAGCTGACCTCATAGGACTGTCAAGAAAATTCCAAAGCCTATCAAAGCAGGCCCTCAAAGGAGTGAGTCCCCTCAACCTGTGTCTATGCTCCTGAGGTACAAGTGGCCAAACAGAGGTGCTATGTTCTCCAGAGAGAATCTAGGGGATGGATGAAGTGAAGAGAAGCTTCCAGCATGTCGATCATCCCTCTGGTCTTTGGGCCAAAAGGTCCCACCACATACCACTCAGGGCTTCTCTCTACCATCTCCATTGCTGGTATATGTGTGGCCAGGTCTAACGTCCTTCCTGTTGCAGGAGAACCCTATTCTTTCCCCTCAAAACTGACAGCATCTTGGGGGTTAGCTCTTGTTTGTGGAGCAGGTGGACTATGGGGGCAGGGTCCAGGTGAGGAGAGAAGCAGAAAGGGCCTGGGGAGAGCTGGCTCTGGAGACCTGCCATCCTCCCAGGTAAAGAGAGAGATTAAAATGTGCCCAGCCCATGACAGAGTACTTCCTTTCTCACCAGCCACTTCCTTTCACAAATAGAGGAGACCAAGGCCTAGGAAAAGGGCTGGGCTTTCCTAGGCCTACTGAGGAAGTATGCAAACAGCATAGGGATTCCAGCCTCAACATGCTTCTGCTCCCCTCAGCTGTCTCCAAGGTACCAAAGGTCAAGGGGCCAGACCCACTGAATACTGGGGCACACACTCTCACTTGGGCAGGCCACGTGGGAGCTTCTCCATAGCCAGAGGACGAGAAGGGGATGATAAGTGAGAGAAGGTGCAAGAAGGAGATGAATTGGAGCGAGTTCAGAGGCGGGCAATGAAAATGATTAAGGGAAGAGAGGGATTAATTATAAAACGAGATAGAGGAGCAATACTGCTGTGCTGGCTAAGGGGCAGCTCTGGGGTGGGTAGGCAGGCATTTGGGAGGGGCAGGTGTGAAGGATGGGGCCCACTGATTCAGAGGGTCCCCACCACCCTAGAACCTGAGCTGCGGCCCCCACTGGACTGGATCCTTGCCTGCCAGGATGACTGCCAGGGTCCCTGAGCGCCTAGCAGCCTCAGCTCCTAGGCGCCCAAGAAATCCCCACTTGCTTTCCCCCCCGGGCAGTGGAACTTTGGAATGACAAAGCAGACTCATCTGTGAAGCCCACAGTAGCTCATGAAGATATGTTACAACAGCTTTGAGAGGACCGGGATCCTTTCTTATGTTGTATAGATGAGAAACTGACGATCTGAGAGGTGGTGACCAAACCCAGGGTTCTGTCCCTCCACCATCCAGGATCATTCCACTGTTCCAGGCCCTGCAGGGGAGGACTCCAACTGTCTTCCCGTTTCCTCTGTAACATGCTGGAAGGTGAATATACAGATTCCACTGTCATCTCTTTTGGGTCCTGATTACTACACTCTTAGGAAGTTCTTCCTTATGTCTGAGCAGAGTCCTTCTTGCTGATAGACTATACCCCTGTATTCCATCAGGCAAGTAAAGGAGTGGGGATAGAGAGAGTTGGCGGGGGGGGGGGGGAGGGGGGAAGAGAGGAGGAAGAGAGAGGAGAAGGGGAGGGGAGATTTATTGCACACACTTACAATATAGATATTCTGCTAGTTGTTTTCACCAATTTCAGGAGCTCAACACTGATTTAAATGTCATTTAAAACTCAGGACAGTTTTATAATGTAGATCTTACCATCTCTGTCTTACAGACAAGAAACTGAGGCTCATTGGGGGAAGAATGAGTAGGATTAAGCCCCAGCAAGTGAGTGATAAAGCAGGATTTCCACCTCAGATTGGCTTGCACATCCATGAAGAGAGAGACAAAGGGCTGCAGTGATTTGGTCAAGTCGTTTGGAGAGGTGACTCCGGCAAGTGTTTAGAGGTGGGCAGCTGGTTAGGTAGCCTGGTGATGAGGAGGGGTACAACTGTCCAGGAGTGCCCATGGGAGTAAGGAAAGAGAAAGGCAGAGGAGGGGGAGGTCCACATAAGATTAGGGTCTGGTGCCCAGGTGCTGTATGCAGATGCTGCCAGGGGTCTGGCCAACGCCAACAGGGCCCACCTCGTGTATTTGCACCTCAGGACTGGAGCTATGTCCCCCTTGGCACCCAGACTCTAGGGAGATGGCCTGTGACTATAAGACTGTGAGACTGTCTACTCTCTAGAGCTGGTTGCTTGTGCAGCATGGGGACCATGAGCACCGCAAACTTTGACTTAGAAAAGATGTCTCTATAGGTCTGCCCTCAACTCTTGGTGAGCAGAGGTGGGTGGGGCTAGGAAGAGAGAGGAGAAGGTGGGGAAGGGGAGGAGGGGTGTGTTTTTTTTTTCTCAGGCAGAAATGAGCTCATGTTATGTCTAATCTAAATTCTGTCAAGCAAGCGAAAAGGAGAGAGAGAAGAGAAGAGAAGAGAGAGAGAGAGAGAGAGAGAGAGAGAGAGCGCTACAGAGTTAATAAAAAATCTGCCAAGCACATGTTCTTTCTAGCTCAGAGACAAACCAAAAGAAAAAAAAAATACCAGGAGAGCTGAAAGAACAGACCAGACGGGGAATGTGTTCTCAGCTCACACAACTTCCTCTTCACTTCAACCAGAGAAAATTCTACCTCAAGTCAAACTCCCTGCTTGTCCAACCGGCCAGCTCCCTGCTCTGTGCTTGTGGGAGGGTGGGAGGGCCTGGCCTCAGGAGAGAGTCCATCTGTCCTTCTGGCCTCCTTGCCTTCTCTGTGATCAAGGTGTTTGGGGATCAAGAGCACAGAACAGTGACACCTGTCTTTGCCAGCCCCAGGCCCTGGAAGCAGAGAAGCTTAGCAGCTAGCAGATAGGAGGTCGCTCAAGGAAAGTTCCCTCTGGAACAAAGCCCTCCTGGGGAGCAGGCTTTGTATCACAAGGCTTTTCTCTTGTGATACAAGAGAAAACCAGGAGGTCAGAGCTGATGATGCACTGACTTCCATGGGGCCATCTTAGATCTGTAAGCTAGCCAGGCTTAGGGAAGGTGAGTTCTCCCTCTGCAGCCCTCCCTCCTCCTCAGCCACTTGCCGCCCACACTACCCGCTGCCTCCCATGTTGAGAAAGGCTGGCTGTGCAGTATTGGAATGTGGAGCTATTCCTGGGGGAGACAGGGAAGTGAGGGGAACTGAATTGGCCATGCTGAGCAACCCAAGCAATAATAGGGCTTTCATGGAGATGGCCAACCTTGGGTTCTGAAGCTATTTTCCACCCACAACCCTCCTTCCTCCCGCCCTGAGCCGCCCACTGGAGAATCCTCCTTTGTTGGGCTGAGGCCTGAGGAAAGAGGGGCTGGGCTTTGTGGAGGGGCCCCAGGCCAGGCTGACTGGGCTCCCTGTTGTCTGGGTGGAGTGCATCTGGGCAATGGAAGGGACCTAGGGCCAAGGCCATGGCCAAAACAGCCAGCCCTTCCTTCCCAAACCCTCCCTCCAAGAGCGCAGGCCTTGCCTCTGCTCTTGGATGCTGAGTAGCATTTGTGGGCTGGCATTTCCCACGTTCCTCAGTGGGAGGATCCCTGAAAGGATACATGGACAAACGGTCACTCTTTTCAAGCATGTTGACCAGAGAAGCCTACTCCAAAGCCACCTTTCATGACAGGGCACTAAGCAGACAGACACGGAAGGCTAGGAAAGATTCCAGGCCCTGGCGATGAAGGTCTGGGTCTGGGGGTGCACAAAGGCTGTGTGAGGAGCAGGAGCCGGCAGGGTGGGGTGAGGCTGGGCTGGGGCTTGGCCTGGCCGGGTGGGGTAATGAGATCCAGCTGGGAGGGAGAAGGGGGGGAGGAGGAGGTCTCCTTTATCTCTCGCTCCATGTTCTCAGGGCCCACGTTTTTTAATTTGTGTTGGATAAACAATATGGGATTGTGTACGCAAAGAAGCTCTAATTATCCCCTGAGGTTGTGTTTCCTTAGAGGAAATGAACTGGGCATGGCATTCGAGTTGGATCGCAAAAACGCACGAGCCCAATAGCTTCCAGATTGCTGCTCAGGCGTGCCATGCTGGGAGCCCCCTCCAGTGGGGCTGCATTCTCCATACCCCCATCTGGGTCTGGAGCCCAGCCTGTGCCCTGTCTGACCTGGCCCTGAGAGGGCAGGGAAAGGCTGCTTGCTCTGCAGCCTCACTTCTTTCCAGCACATTAAGCCATCCCCAACCCCCACCAGCCTCACCACTGTCCCTCTACTAGGGACAGTCAAGGGCCTGGGACAAAGGCCTCTGAGACAAGGAATGGAGATACAGGTGACTTCTGCTGCCAACAAACCTGCCATAGTCCTCACTGAATTGTGTCACTAAGCTGTCCTTATGGATAGCCTAAGGTTCCTGCCCCATCTGCCCCTGACCATCATCTGCAGGAAGAAGGATTTAGATCAGACCTTCCATGTACTGTGGAGATGTTAGGCATGAGCCTCAAACCACCACTGCAAGGGACAATTTCCTATGGAAGCCGACTCTGGGGTGTGCGACTGCCCAAGGGGCTAGGGACTCCGTTGTCCCCAAGCTTCCCCAGCATGCTGGGACCTAGGCACCACCTCTCTGATCATTAGCCATCCACCACACACAGAGGCTAAACTCTTTACCTGCCTTTGAGACAGATGGGGAGGCTGAAGCCCAGGTAAATAAAAAGACTAACCCCAAGGCTCCATGTTGATGGCAGGCCTGGGATGAGAAGCAAAGCCGGAGATGACCAACCGGATGCATGGGACTTGTGAAAGAAAGAGTGTCAGAGAGTGAGCGATGGCTGAAGTGTAGACCCACAACTGAGTCAAATCAACCCCCTGCCCAAGTATATTCCCTTCTGTTCTCATTAATGAGGCCAAGGTATTCCCAGAGACCGGGTAGGTGCATGATCCAAAACGAGGAACTGAGTGTAGCTGACCAGCTTGGGGGGCGGAGATGGGGAGGACTGCAAAGGCAACAGGGAGGGCAGAGCACCGAGGCCCTAGGAGGCTTCTGTGGGGGAGCTGCAGGGATAACTGCGCCGGGTGGGGACTAAGCAGCAGCCTCTGCTCAGACTCCCGCACTAGGCAGGGCAGTGGTGCAGATGCGCATGCGTGGAGGCGGCTGGCGGTTGGAGACCTGGAACTGGACTGTTCCCATTGCAGTGGAGGGTTCGCCCCCATGTATCCCTTTTATCTTTTCATTACATACAAATTAGGAGTGCGATTAACTTTATTAAAAGCAAACAAAGCTGGTCAGAGAATGGGGCCTCCAGACAGAGCTGCGGGGGTTTGGGGAGGAGAAGCCCAGGAGATCAGGGGAGGGCTGTGGCTGCAGCAGTCTAGAAGGCCGGAGGTGGAGGGCCAGGGGAGGGGCTTCCCTGCAGGATTCTCCGTCTCCAGAGATCCCACCACTTTTATGGCTGTCTACATCCTTCTGAAGTTATGCCAGCACGGCCTAGCCTCCAGACTGAATTCCAGACTTTAAAAGCTGGAAGGAACTGTAGAGATCATGGGGTCTACCACTGCCTGTCCACTTCCAAGTTACTGATGGAGAAACTGAGGCCCAGAGAGGGTAAGTGATTAGCCCAAGGCTTCACTGCTTATGAGTAGTTGGGGGTAATGTGATAATAGTGAAGGCTTTCTGCTTTTAAAGATGTCGGGGGAGGAGATGTGCACTCTGCCTCACATCCCCACAGTGCATGGAAGGTCTGATCAAATCCTCCTTCCTGCAGATAAACCCCTTTTTTGTCACCCCTCAGTGGAGCTATTGACCCATGCTAACCTTTTTTTGGACTCCAACGCGGCCATGTTCTGCCCCCTTGGCCTCCTCTTCTTCTGCGGCTTTTATCACTCTGAGAGCTCAGGCTTTCATTGCTTTTGGGAGCCTTGACCACAATTGCAGACAACACCCATGACAATCTCAGGCATTTATTCCCCAATCACTTGAAGTTCTTGGGAAGGATTTTCATAAGACTTCATTGTTTCTTCCTGGAAACTATGATTGCCAGGCAAGACAGAACCCACTCGCTTCATTTGTTTATTACCTAATTCATTCAGAAAACATTTACTGAGGGCTCACTTCGTGCCCAGCAAAGTGGTAATTGCTGAGGATTCAATGATGACAAGACATATGTGGTCCTTCATGGAGCATATAGAGGAAAAACTGGGATTCAGAGGGACCATAGCACGCCATGGACACCACTGGAACAAGCATCTAGGTAGAGATGAAAGAGGAGGACACATGCCATACACACACACATGCTTCCTCCATAAATCTGCAGGCCATCAAGGAGCACAGATGGCAGGGACCTTGCCACCTTGCCTTCTATTCAGTTTCTACAGGCTCAGCATTGTCCCAGGGTTGCAGACATTATCTCCAGTGACCCCTGCCTTTCAGCACCTCCAGCAATGCCATCAATATCCTTGATTACTCACCACTCATCTTCAGACATCTAAATATAAAGTGTTTTTCCCCTAAAATCCCTCTTGGCTTTAAATATCAAGGAATCTAATAGTGCAAAATTGATTCCAGGAGGAAGGTTGCAACTTCTCAAGGCAGTATAGTTTTTAAGCACTTGAGAAGCACCTACTAGAAACTATTTACTCTTTTTGGAAATGGGTCAAATATGCTCAATGTCCTCCCTCAGCTGAGGAGGTAATAAATGAGTGGAGGCTAAACCAGCCCTTACCCACCCCAAAATGAACTCTGCTATTAGGTTCAACCACATGAAATTGCCATTTTTCTGGGTCAAAAATGGAAAAGCTTTGGCAATTTCATACAGTTCAGTGTGACAGTTCCCATGTTCTAAGTGAAATGGTAAAGTAGACTGCCCGGAGCAATAGCTCTTCATATGGAATCATGAGACTGGGCAATCCCAGTCCTAGCTGAATTGTTCTAAGGTCTCTTGGGACTTCCTACTGGGCTTTCTTTGTTGTTGTTGCTGTTGTTGATGATGCAGGAGTTCCTTGTGACATTGAGTAATACGAGCACTAATATCTACAGGGCACTTCCCGCGTGCCAGCCCCTGTTTTAAGTACTTTTCAAGGATTAACCCATGTCACCCTTATAACTATCCTTTCGTGTGGATGCTATGATCACCCAATTATATGATGGTAATGAGTAGCCAGGGCAATTCAACGACTTGCTTCAGGTCTCAGGACTAATACTTGTTAAGTTCGGATTAACATCTTAACCATTAGGCTATGTCTGCACTTCGAATTTGCTCCTTTGTCTGAATCAGAGGCTTGTTTCTTCCTGGGCCAAGTGTTAAGGACAAACTGAGGCCTGCTATTACGTGCCTCTAAATCAAACATGAGGGAGATGGTGTTTCCCAGGAATGGAGATGGGTCAGCAAATGAGCAGATGGGTTGGGGACTGAGGGGCTATATCATTCAGGCTGGGCAAGGCCTGAGGTCCCCAAAAGTGATCATCAGCCCATGAAAAGAAAGACATTACTCCATTGCTTCTTGTTTCTCATCAATTCCCTTCCAACGACACTTGTCAGATGCCATGAAATATGGTAGAATCCTGGGGAAGCGGGTCCAAGAGATCTGGGTTGAAGTTGGGCTCTACCACTTTTCAGCTGTGTGGACTTTGGCACGTTGTTCGGCCTATCAGAGATCCAGTTTTGTCATCTGCAAAATGGGTTAATCATACCAACTGCAGAGTGGTGTTGTGGGGTTCTTATAAGGGAAACAGAGCAACATGCCTGGCAAAGTTCTGGCTCACAGGTGGTGCTTGGTGAAGTTGGTCCTCTGCCCCCTTCCTGAAAGCATAACTCCAGCTTTGGCTCCCTGGCCTCCACCACACCTTGTTCTGTTGCCCTTGGCATGTAGCCTCTCGGAGACCCCAGGGCCCAGTGACCAGTGGCTGGGAATGGACTCTGGCAACAAGGTGAGATATAGTCAGTTTTATTAAAGTTCCAATTTAATTTCATTCTCCACGGAAATCTTGAATGATAGTTTCCTCTTTTTCTCCCTTCTCTTCTACTCACCCAACCCTCGGGCCTTAGGGGAAGGAAGGCTCCACACTCCCACAACCACCCCCTTTTCAAGCTTGCAAAGATTTCGTGTTGGCTCAGCAGAGAATGCGCTGAGTCCATTTTGTGGCCCTGGCACTCCACAGAAAGATGGGGGATGGGGGAGGGAGGAATAAAGAGTACGAGGAAGAATTAAGAAAAGAAAGAACCACGTCACAAACGTCTGCTCCTGGTCATGGTGCGGTGGGTCTGGAGCTGATGCTAATCGGTGTGGTTTCTCTCCCAGCCCCAAGTTTATCCTTGTGTAATTTAGCGTACGAAAAGCTAATACCAACGTGTCAGATTGGGTTAATGGAGATTTTTTTCGAGCTGAGCAAAGGCCCCTTCTCATACCATCTCCATCGCCAGGCTGTGCCCTTAAGGAGGCATCCCACCTATATGACACAAGTAATGCTGCTACCAGGGACAAAGACATTGGGGACCCCCAGCAGGACTCTCCTCTTTGTGATGGCTCTGGAAAAGATGTCTCAGCCATGTTTGTTCACCAATTGCCACTAGCCCACAAAACCTGCTAGCAGGAAGTACCTTCCCATCCAACATGAATCCTTCCTCTTCCTCCTATTGGTCATCCCCACTGCATTGTTTCCAGGCCAGCCACAGGGCTCTGTAGCTCAGAGTGAAAGACCTTCCTGGCACTGTGCCTCTCTTTCTGTCTCTGAATCACAAGGGATTAGACTAGATGATCTTAGTGGGTCCTGAGGTCTCAGATAGCCTGTGGCTCTAGGATTCTAGACCAACAGAAGGGATTGGCTGGGTGCTAGTCCATCCTGAATTTTATCGGGGAGGCTTGGACCCAACATCATGTCAGTGGTGCCCCCTAAAATCTTGCTTTGGGCATCTGGGATTCTACTTCTGCCTCTGTTACAGCTGTTTTACCAACAATCCCATCCCCTTTCCAGGCCTCAGTTTCTCCACCTATAAAAAAGGGAGAGTAGGTTCAGAAAAGCTGATTTCTAAGGTCACCTCTAGCTGGTGGCTCCTTACCAGAAGGAGGAGACTCAGGCCTCTGTGTGCTGCTTGAGCATTTCCTGCCTTCAGAGGTAGTGAACAAGAGCAATGTACACCAAACTGGCTAGGCTAGGGCTAGCACTGGGAAAGAGGAGATGAGGGTGGAAGGCAGCTCTTGGTAGGCAACTCTGAGAGAAGATAGAAGGAAGGGAAGACAGACAGGGAGGAGGCAGGAAGAAAGAGGGGAAGGAGGTGGGAGGGAGGGAGTAGGAGGCAGGGAAGGGAAAGAATAAACACATAATCAGGGTTACTGAGTTTCCTGTGCAGCTGGAGTCATCTTTTGCTCTTATAAACTCAGCTGCGGCTTCACCGCCCCCTCCGGATGGGTGGCTGCTGCTCCCAATGCAGCTCGGCTGAGACCTGAATAGGGCAGGAGGTGGGCACCCAGGCCTGGGTGTCTGAGGCCCTCCATTCACACATGCGCACCAGCAGGACAAGGCTGAGCTAAGCTAGCCTGGGAGCCGTGCATTCTTTTGAGGCAAGATGATGGGAAAGAAAGAATAAGGGCATTGCAGTGAGACGGGCAGGAGTTCCATTCATGACTTGACCACTTCTGGGCCTCAGAGCCTTGTTTTCCCCCTCTCTGATTTCGCTTTCTCATCTGCAGATGGGGCTAATGTCCCCTCCAATACATGCAGTGTCATGTATAAGGTGAAGAAGAAGATGGCTGTGGAGGCCCCAGCCCACGCCTGACCGAGTGGCTGTTCAACAGCTGGTGTTCCTTGCTGTCCCTTGACTCTTGTTGTCCACCTCCACCCCCATGCTAAGCTGGCAGAAATCTGGTAGCTTCTTCAGCCTCATCCACCCAATTTCTGGCCTTTGGAGGGAAAAGGAAAGGGTGGAGGAGCCAGATAGCAAGGGGCCCTTCCCCTTGTCCCAAATCTCCTTGAAGCCTTCCAAACTGCCCCCTCCCGATATGCAGAATCTGGAAAGGTTAAGTAGGGAAGGAAGCAAAGACCACCCTGCAGCCAACGTTATTCCAGTAAGGACACCTGGAGTGAGACCTAAATGGCAGGTCTGTGTCTTTAGAGGTTTTCTAAACCCTTGATCTTACTCGAACAATTGGGCAGCTTGGTGGATTATTCTGGGGTGATTGTCCAGAGTATTTATTAGCATCTCAGAGTGGCTTCCAGAAAGTCAATACAAACTACCAGTTCTTAAGCACTCACTGCCTGCCACAGACCATCCTAGCTTATACTCTCTCATCTCAACCTGTCAAAGAGTCCTGGGAGGGACAGGGGAGCCTAGGTCAGTCACTCAGCTGGTAATAGGTCAAGCCAAGATTTGGAGCAGGCCTAACTGACACAAAAGCTCATGCTTAGCCACTATGCTCAGGAGCTGCTGAGGGTGCTCAGCTTAATGCACCTCCTACTCATTTGTCCATTCATTTGTTCATCCAACCTCCAACAATCTATTGAATACCCTCCTTTGTACCAGGAACTGCTTGGAAAGACCATACATCCTTCTTAAATTCTCCCAAGCTGCCCCAGATTGGTCTGGGGAGAAACAAACCAGGATAAGGGTGCTGTACAAGACCACTTTGGTGGTCAGAGCCTGAAAATACCAACAGGTCAGGGCCAGTCTTGCCCTAATGGGAGTCTTTCCCCATTAGGGAACAAGCCTCAAGTTCAAAACGAGGTTAAATGACACTTGCCTTCTTGGAAGCACAGGAATTTTTAAGATGCCCCTACGGCCACACCTTTAAGACTGTGGGTTCTTGAAGTTAATAGGTATTTAGTACAGCATAGTGCTATGGGTGTAGACCACCTGGGATAAAATCCTGGTTCTGCAACTTACCAGCTATATGACCTTGGGAAAGTGGATTCATTCTTTGAGTCTTAGGTTCATCATCTCTAAAATGGAAATAAGAATCATGCCTACCTAAGGGGGTGTGGTGGAGATTAAATAAGTTCCTATCTGTGCAAGGTTTAGAAGAGTGCACCCAACATGTGGCCACTTTCTCATTGCTCCTTGCCTACAAACCCTGCCTCATGTAAGCCCCCGTCCTTGAGAGGAAACTAGAACTTTAGGATCTTGACTGAGATAGGTTCATGAGAAAGAATCACCTAGGATGGGCCAGTGGGCCAGCTTGTTCCGCACTGCCCCCAGAGTCATTGTTCTAAACACAAATCTGATCAAGTCACTTCTCTGTTCACAACCTTGACATGGCCACTGGCTGTCATCAGGATTAATTCCAATTCCTGGACAGGGCCTGCAAGTACCCGCTCTCATCATCAGGGTCCTACTCGGATCTTGTTTCTCATTTTTACCACTTCTGTATTTCATGCCAAAGCTCTGGCCACATCAAATCACTGCTAAAATAAGCCCTCTTCTTTCCTGCCATCTGCTCATGATGCTCCATCTCCCTAGAGCACTTTTCTCCTGCTTCCATATATATCAAATTCCCATGGACCCTTCATAGGACATCTTTACTAGAATGGAAGCTCCAGGAGGACATGGACTTCCTCTGCGTCATTGCCATATCTCCAAAATCTGGAACTGTCCAAGATACATAGTGGGTGCTCAATAAATAGTCCCCGAATGTTGACTACATGGGTGATTCACTTCCAAATGCTACTTCCTCTTTGAAGCAATCCAGGTAGACTTTTACACCCCTGTCATAGAGTACATCCCATCGCCTTTTTGTTGTTCTCTTACCTGTCCTATCTCCCACTGGCCTTGGTGTCTCTTGAGCCCAGGAACTTCAGTCCAAGTGTCTCAGAATCACCTGCTGCACCTTACATAGCATCTGGTACAGGTGTTCTCACTAGAATCACCTGGGGATCTTCAACACACGTCTGTGTCCAGGATGCTGTCCCCACCAACGAAGCAGAGTCAGGGGTGCAGCTCTCCACATGAGGACTCTGATGGGCAGCCAGGCTGGAGAACTGCTGAAGCAGGCATTCTGTGACAGCCTCTGAGGGGAACAATGCCATCTCAAAGGGACTCCAGAAACAACCTCCAAGGAAGCTGGGTCTCCCACCTGGCTCAGCCTAAGGAAGAACACAGAGAAAGCCATGCTTTCCCCCTCAGGCAGGGAGAATGAGTGATACCTTTACACCGCCACCTGGCATCTCCTTCATTGTTAGGCTGAAGTGCTTGTAGTTCAGCCAGGCCCCTGACAGGTCATTTCCATTTTAAGCCAGTCAGGCTGCCTTCACAGCAGGCACAGAGGGTCTGAGACTAGAGGGGAAGAATAAGCCAGCCAAACAGGCACAGAGATGGTTGGTGACCCCTGGGGTTAGGTTGGCCTGGCCTCCTTAGTGAGTGCCACCTGGGCTCCAGCTTCAGCAACCTGGTACGGTGAAAGACCTTTGGCATAACAATGACAATGAACATGTGTTCCTCTGTGCCAAGTTTCATGTTGAGCACTTTACATGCATTATTCTAATAATCCTATGGGATAGATATTATCATTCCCACTTTACAGACTGGGAAACTGAGGCTGCCATAGGTTAAGTTTTTGCTCGAGGTCATACAGTCACCACATACCATCGAGTGCCAAAGTCCAGATTTAAATTCAAGCTTTAATGCTTAGTCACCAACATAGACTGAAGTTGTGACTGAAAGACCAAGGTCACAGTGCCTTTTCTGTCACTCACTCTCTGTCTCTTCTCTGGACTTTGGTTTCCTATCCATTGGGAAGGGGGCAGTGGATGACTTGGATTGTTTTTGAGGGTTTTCCCAGCTGCACGTTCTATGAATCTCTGACAGAGGAAGGAAACAAACTTCTCAGCTTCCACACTCTGGGTGATAGGTTTGTTTGTGGATGTCTAAGGCAGGGCTCAGAATAACACTTGCTTCTGACGTCAGACCCTGTAAGACAGCAAAGCTACAAAGAGGTCATCTTTATCCCTACTTTGGGCAAAGTGTTATTCTAAGCACTTTGCAAACATTCATCCATTTAGTCTTAGTGACCATCCAATGACATAGGTACTAGCATTGCCATCCCATTTTATAGGTGGGACAATGAGGCCTAGGATGGTTAGGTAACTTGACTGGGGCAAGAGCTCTTGCCTTGCTGGCTGCGCTACGTGCTCCTTTGAGTCTCTGCCACTCAGCGTTGGACTCAGCAAGGAAGCAGGGCCAAGACTTCCCTACCCCTCAGTAGTGACTGAAGGAGAGGGAAGGAAAGGGGAAAACTACCCAATTCGCATGGGTCCAAGCCAAAGGCCACCAGCCAGCAGATTCTGAGTCTTGAAAGTGACTTTAAGTAGATAGCAGTCCCATGTGCCCTTGCCATCCTCACCATCACCGCCACAGGACACGAGGCTGGCCAAGTTTTTAAGGGCTCTGCCTACCCAGACCTGACCCCAAGACCAGGTCAGGACATCTGCTTTATACCCTCCTAACAGCCTACACCCCCTTTCAGAATACTCGTGTCAACCACAATTAAATCATGTGGTACTAGTCATTGAATGTCTGTCCTTCCACTAGAGTAAGCCCTCTGTGAGAGCAGGAGTGGTGTTTGTCTCCTCTGCTTCTGTGTCCCTAGAACACAGCATTGTGCTTAGCATGTAGTAGCTGACCAACAAATGTGTTGAAGGAAAGGATAAATGGGTGCCTCCCAGCCCACTGAATTGGGGATGCTCAGTGCCTACCTCTCAGGTGTGAGTGACAGTCTTTCACATTGGGCCCTACAGCTGAGTTGGGTTCAATGAATTCACACCTCCTCCCTTCCTGCCCTGCCATTCCACTCTGCCCTTATCCCTTCTTCCTGTCTTCCGTTTGCCAGAGGACAGGCTGATGCGCGTCAGTGAGAGAAAAGGCATGCCTGCAGGGCTGACACGTACCTGTACTAGGATAGAAAGAACCTGCCGAGCAGCTGCGTGGGCCGCCCACCAAGCCCAGCTCTAGAGTGTGGCACAGAAAAATGACAGCATGGCATAAACGAAAATGTGAAAAGGATTCTATCTGGGTAGTGGGTGGTGGGAAATGTATTTTTGTCTTCCTAATACTTCCTATATGTCCTACATTTATTAAAATGAGCTTGATTAACTTTTGCACACAAAAATATTCTTGATCATTTGAAACATGCATACTAGCCCCAGTCGTGAAAACATAAATGCAAACACGAATGCATATAGAAGGGGTAAAAGAGATGTCATTAGCCCCCTAGTCCCCAAACATATCTATGGAGGGTAGATCCAGAGGATGCAGAACCTCATGAAGAAGCCCCTCTGCTTGGCCACTTCAACCTTCCCCCTGTCTGAGGACACTCTCACTGCCTTTCAGCTCCCCTGCAGGCACACACCCTGTATCATGCCATGGCGTACTTGAATCTTGGCAAGCAGACTGGCAGGGAGAGGCTGAGATCCAGAGGGTCTCTGTGTAGCCAAACCAATTTCATTACTCACTCTTCTGCTGTCAGGTCATAGAAGATGGCATTAGTAGCACGTCAGTGAAGCCCAAGCTGCTTCTGAGTTCCTGCCTTCTAGCTTGCGGATGGAGGATGGCAGCAGTCCTGATTGTACGTAGAATATGAGATGGGGCAGGAAGGGGTCGCATGTATGGGGGGAGGCCGGGCCTATGGGGTTGTTCAGGCTGACTTCTGGGAAGCAGCAATGAGACCGGCAAGAGGGAAACAGAGACGGCTTTCTGCCTAGCTCGTGAATTGGGGCTGGGGAAACTAGGGAGACTGGGATCTGGGCTGGATCAGGGCCACGGCCCTGGGACAGAAATAGTCCAGGCCACTGGGTTTCCAGGTCAGTGTCCTACTCTGCCTGCCTGGCTGGGCTCCTCACAAGCAAGGAGCCATGTGGACATAGACTCCAAAGGGCAGGGAAACAGATGGATGAAGCTGGGTCTCCACTGCCTTCATTCCTGACCTCGTCTGGCTTCATCTTTACAGCACTCACCACCGCTTGATGGTATATGAGCTCTTTGTTGTGTACGGAATGCCCCGCTTCTAGAAAGGATGCTTCTCTCAGGCAGAGACTTTGCCTCCTCTATTCATGGGGTTTCTTCATGAAGTGTCTGGCATATGGTGGGTGCTCAATTAAACTTTTTTGAGTGGCCAAGTGAATGACCACCCTTCGACACAGGGCTATAGTTAGGAGGTATGGCAGGCAGGCACTAGAGATTACCCTCATTCCTGTTGATGAGACAGTGGGAGCTCAGAGAAGTTCAAGGACTTGCTTAATGCCACACAGCTAGGAGATGGTAGTTAGGTTAACCCCAGGGGCGATAGACTTGAATGTTTTTTCCCCCAATATAATGTTGCCTCTTTGCAAGAAATCAAGTGTGTTGGCTGTGTGGCAGGCACCGCCTGGGCACCCTGTGGCACACAGACTATAAATACACAAGTGCAGTCCTTAAAGATAGCCAGGCTGAGTGAGCCCTGGGATAGCACTGGGGGTTCTCTCCACTGCTGGCAGTGCTTATATAGGGACAGACTTTGGTCTTATTTAGGAACAGGTTTTGATCACATGGGGCCTCTGGGGGCACTGGCTCTGATGAAGGAGATCTAACCCAGCCATTCCTACTGACTGGCTTCAGTATTCCAAGTTCTGAAATGGGTAGAGAGCATAGGAATAGTTTTTCCTTAGGCTGGGTGACCAGACTACATGGGGCCAACTTTGGTGCCTGGGTTACAGCTCAAATTGAGGAAAGGATGCCAGCCAACATCTTGACTGGGGTTGGGAGGGGCAGAAAACATAGGGAGAGGCTGTCATGGATCACTGCTGGTCCCCTTTACACCCCCTGGTACCCGCCTCCCTTCCATGCCACCCCTGAGCAGCCCCACCTTCAGGGAGGGTCACCACACCAGCCTCTGAAGGGCACAGGGAATGAGGTAGGGGAAAAGAGAGACATCTGTCCCTTTTCCTACCACACCAGGAGTGTCCTGTTCTGTTGGGGTGCAGGTTACACACACACACACACACACACACACACACACACACACCCTTTTGCTTAAAGCCTGAAAGCTCAATCTCTTAAGCCCATGGAACTTTGGTGTCCCATCAACTTAGACAGCTGGCAGAGGGCAAGGCTGCTGGCAAGGGCTGAGTTGGCATTGCCTTGCCTTCAAGGACCCAGAGAACATGCAGACCATAAGGTCTCCAAGGATGATGGGTGAAATGTGGGAAGTGTGGTGGCTAGGAGGGAGACACACTCACACTGACCCTTGCCTGATGTGGGCCTGCAAGGGAGACCTAGATCTTACCTAGACTAGCCTGATCAGTCAGGGCTCCCATGGCAGTGAAAAATTTCCTTGGGGCCCTGGAGTCCTCTCCTTGGGCATAGGCAGCAGCCATGAAGCCTTTGAAATCTTGACTGGCAGTCTGGTTTCCTAGGGTCTACCTGGCTGGCAGGAGGAGAGTGGAACTTGAGGCCGATGGACAGGCCATAGCCAAAAATGGGTGGCATGTCAGGATGGTACAGGCTTCAACAGGACAGACAATGAAGGAGGTGTGTTTACAAGTAAATCCAGAAGGAGAGGAGGAAGAGTGGCCAATTGCATCTGGAGAAGACTATGCGTTCCTGGTGAGACCCTTGATGACCCATGCCCTGTGACCTCTCATCCCAGTTAATGAGCTATGCATTCTGGGTCATTGAGACACTGGGGAAACTGAGAAACAAGGAGAAAAGGGAAGGGCCAAAGCAGGGCTCTGAGGTCTTGCCTCCCAGCTGTGCACTAGCACTGCCACCATGCTAGGATCCCAGTAGTGTTTGAGGACAAAGCTTCTCAGTCCTTGTACCAAATGGGTTACAAGTCTGATGAAGTATTCACCCTCTCAGACCTCGGGAAGGCCCAGCGAGGCCTGAGGTGATCCAAGCCACCCCCCCATCCCAGTTTGCCAAACAAATAGAATTGTTTTTCCTGTGTGTCCCTGCCACTTCTCTTTGCCCTTCTGCATCTCTGTTTTATGCTGCTTTTCTCCATACCTCTGACCCTGCCTCCCTCAGTCCTTGTCTTTGCTTCTGTATCCCTTTCCTGGCCTATCTCTCCATTTCTCACCATCTCTTTTATTCTGTGTGTCTCTCTTCAGTCTCTCTTTGTCTCTGCCTTTCTCTCTCTCTCTCTCTCTCTCTCTCTCTCTCTCTCTCTCTCTCTCTCTCTCTCTCTCTCTCACGCACACACACACACACACACACACATAGTGGTTCTCACTATCTCTGTGGCTCTGGTAAGCCTCCATTTTCTCTGCCTCCAGTTTTCTCTCTGCCTCTCTCTGGGTCTATCTTCCTGCCTGTAAAAGCTTATCTGCCACCAATCCTGTGTGTATAAGATCTGCTCTGCTCTATACCTGGGCCTATTTGGCAGCCCCTGGGGACTGGGCAGCAATTCTCACTCTCCCTCACTAGATAAAATGGAAGCCCCAACAGCAGGATCACTCAGCACATCCAGGATTGGGGCTGGGACAGTGCAAGCCCCCACTAGGAGGGGTCAAGGAGGGGCATACATACAGATAAGCACAACCCACATAGCAGATCACCCCCACAATTTCTCCCAAGACTTTCCTGGGCCATCTGCTACAGTCTAACTCACTCTTATACACTATTCAGGTTGCAGCCAGAGCCCCTGACTCAAGCCACCTTGCTGCAACCACAACACAAACCTGGCATTTGAATTCTGAATCTTACCTCTACCACCTACTGACTATGTGACTTTGAGCTAGCAAAGGTGCCCCTCTGAGCACTGGTTTCAGGCACCATAAGCCCTACCCCAAAGGGTGGATCTGTAGATTAAGGAGGAAGATGTTTGGGAAAGAGCAAGCACTGTTCTTGGCACCAAGAGGGGCTGGGCAAACGGGACTCTCTTCTCCCCCCACTTTTCTTCTTCTTCCCCTATTTGTGGTAAAGACTTCTGGGTATCCTTGGACAAGTTAGAAAGGCTCTCTGGGCCTTAGCTTCATCCCTGTTTCTTCCAGGAGGGCCAGCAGGAAGTAGGTGCTGGCCACAGTAGCAGAGGTAGTGGTGGCAGGGCCATTAGCTGAGACCCCACCAAGTTCAAGCTGGGTAGGCAGCTGGGGTGGTGGGGAGCAGTCCTGCCTCCGAGAACATGTGGTGATCTTTCTCCCAGGAGGCTTTTAGTCATAGACACACAGTTCTACGAGTCTGCTCCACTCATCTCCCAGGCAGGCGCAGACACACTTGGAATTTCCAAAGTTCGGTTCGTGCTATTTTTCATTACTCTAGTTTTAGAAATGCCCACTGCCAAAGTCAGCCTAGGAAGGGCAATTTCCCTCTCACAGAATTTGAGAGGGTTGGGGCTGGTGGGACCTCAGTATGTGCCTAGGCCAGTCTTACCCCTGAGATACTGGACTTAGAGGCCTGAGGAGAGGGACTGACTGGTCACAGGGTCCACTGCTAGTCAGTGACAGAGCTGGGCCTATACTCTAGGCCTCTTGACTCCCATCATCTTGTTGCTTGTTCCTTGGCTTTCATTTTTCTGTGTTCTCTCAGCTCCTATATCTGTCTGCCACTGCCTTTCTCTCCCCATCTTTGTCCTTTGCTATGTAATGCATTCTTCACTTCCCGATAAGAGTCTGAACTGTTGAGACTCCCAACTCACTGGAGCTACCTTCAGCACCTCTGGTTCTGTCTGCCACAGATGGGCCACTTACTGGCTGGACCAGGTATAGGGTTTCCATTTCCTGTGGAACAGCCTCCTTCTCGCCCCCTCAACTAGGCAATGTCAGTAACAAACCAGGCCTTCAGGCAGGCAGCCCAGCCCCACATGTTCCTGGAGTCTTCTGGAAATAAGGGCATCAGCAGACCTTCTTCCCATATGCCCATCTGCCTCACCAAGCCTAGGGCAGAACTAGAGCTGACACAGGGGGTGGGACTTTCAGATGCCCCTACCCTGCCCCCTACCTAGACCTGCCCAGAGTGGATACAGGAATTCATCAAAGCAGGGCCTGGCTACTGAGCATATTCTCCAGCCTCTACCCCCAACCTGAGCAGGCTGGAGAGTGGACAGACTGGAGAGCTACTCTCAGAAGCCCAGTCATAGCTCTAAGTGGTAGGGTTGGTGGGTGGGACTAAAGTCCATCTGTCTCCTAGAAAGAAGCCAGGTGGGAGCTCCTGCCTTGAGTCACACAGGTGTCATCTAAAGGACATGGCCAGATATTCTGATATCAACTTGACACAGATACCTTGTACCAAAGTGGTTGGGCAGGGTCTGCCATCAGGCAGCCGGAGGGAGAGACCTGCAGGGGAGCAAAGGGTAGAGCACGAGCCTCAGAGTAGACAGATGTCGGTTAAGTCCATATCAAGATGTCCTTGCTGGGTGACCTTGGCCAAGTTACTTGACCTCTCTACACCAAGTTTTACCATCTATAAAATGTGCACCCCTCACCGTTCAAGGTTCCAAGAGGTCTGTGTCTATTAAGCACACACAATCGGGGGTGCATGGGGGAAGAGCTCCCAAAGGGGGTGCTGCACCATGAAGAGATGAGCCAGTGAACCAGGAGCAAGCAGCAAAGGAGTTTGGGTTAGCTGAGCAGAAACTTTGTGTGAGTCGGCAGTGGAATGGGACATGGTGGCCGGGAGAACTCCTGCATTAACTGATAGATGGGCTTTAGGAGGGCACAGGCATCCCACCAACTTGGGCATTCCTTGGGGGTGGGGTATGTAGGCTATGGGCAAGGGGGAGATCTGTTTGGAGGAGACGGGGTAGGCTACTGAGGAGCTTGACACTTTGGCCCTCCAAGGACCCCCACACCATCATCAGCCTATACAATGTCGTAGTGCAAATTAGCAAAAAGGGTGTCTGTAGTTCTGCACCATGGCACATAGCTTGGCGAGTACAGCATGGGCTGGATTTCAGCTCTCATGGGCTCTCTGGGCTGAGTGCCCTTGTGGCTGTCCTCAAGTCCCCAGCATTTGCTGACCCAACTTTTTATTCATTCAACAAGTCCTTACTGAGCTCCCACTGTGTGCCCTCCTTAGGCACTGCTCTAAGTATTGAAGAGGGGCAACAGCAACAGGGAGGGCTCAGTCTGACCGAACACTGTCTGGACTTTTGCTGAGAACCAAGTTTCAATTCAATGCATATTTACTGAGTGTCCACAAAAAGATTGCCCCAATGTTACCACTAACTGGCTGTATACCTGTGTATAAGTCACTTTCCCTCTCTGGGGCTCAGTCTCCCCATCTGCAAATGAAAGTACCAGGCTAGATGAGCTGTAAAGAAATCCTGCAGTGCGGCAGGGATCAAAGGGAGTGGACATTTACCATGTGGGCCAGGGTTGCTATACAAGGACTTCAAGTCTGGGGGAGGATCTGGACTAGAGAATCTTGGAGGTCCTTTTCGCCTGAGAGATTCAGCTGGCTTCCCATACTTCCTCCCATCCTCTCAACAGTCTTGCTCTGGCCACACTAATTTCCCCTGCCCTGTATCCGCAATGGCCTCTCCAGCCCCCATGCCTTTGCTTAGGCAGTGCAGTAGGCCTGGAATCCTGTCTTCTATCTCTGCCCAGTGAAATCCCACTCATCACGGATGTTGCAGAGGGGACCTAAGCACAAGACGCATAGAGGCAGGGGTTGGGACCTGATGTCCTCCATCCCCTTCCATCCCAGAGTGCCCGTAGGAAGGGGTACTGTGGTCCAAGGGATTGCAGGGGCTGAGCTCCAGCGGCCCCAGGCACACCACTCTGGGCTCAGTGGATCTTTCTTCTGCCACCACTCAGAGTACCTCTGGAATATTTCAGAGCATGTTCTCTGAAACCAGATTGACCTGTGTTCTTAGCCCAGATCTGCTCACTTCCAAACTATGCTCCTTTGGCTCTCTCATCTCCTGTTTTAGAGTCTCAGTTTTATTCTCTGTAAAGTGGGATACTATGCCCCAACTCTTTGAGGGAGAAGAGGTGGCAGGGAAGGAAAGAAAGGCAGGTAGATCATGACTGTAAAAGCCACCCATTAAAGAGTAGAAGTCTAGCTGCTGTTGCCTGCCAGCATTTGACTGAGCAAGGCTCTTGCCCCTCTGGTTGTTGGCATCTTCCAAGTAACTCCTTTCCTTTGAAAGCTTTTCTGGTGATTTTTGACTCAGAATTTCTGTAAAAGTCCCTCCTCTCTAATCCTGCCCCTTTGCTCCCTCTAGGCCCTTTGCGTGCCATTTATGTGTGGAAGAAGCACCAGCAGAACCGTCCCATGCACTCAGATGTGGATGACTCTGCCCAGCAAGCCCCACCCCAGCCACACTCACGGCTCCTGGGCTTGAGAAACCTGGCATGGGTGTTGGAGGGAGCCATCACAATCTACCCAAGGTTCTCTGTGCTCACAGGGCATGAGCTCCCTTGCCCAGGCTCTCCTCCTTCCTGCTTCCCAAGTAGGCCACCCACTGCTGAGACATGACACAGGGACTAATAATATAGAATTTTAGTCTAGCAGGCCTGAGTTTTGTGCCCAGCTCTACAACTTTCTACCTGGGAGACATTATGCTTGTGGCTTGGCATCTCTGAGCCTCACATTACCCACCTGCAAAATGGAGGGGGGTGATGTTCACAGTACCTTTCACTGCTTACCATAAAGCAAGTGCTCGATTAATGACTCCTGCCTCTTTTAAAAAGAATTTTCTAGAATGCCAGGCATATTTTGGATACTCAGTAAATTTTCATTGAATCGAGGCTTGATTCTGAGCAAAAGTCAAGACACAGGCTTTGGTCAGAAAACTTTATGATACTCTGTGGGACCCCAAAATTTGTCTTCTCTACCCATCCCATGGCAGCCTGCCTGCCCTCTCACTGTCACTTACCACCTCACTGGAGGCCCAACAGGAGCCTGTAAAAGGACCTTATAGACAGAGCAAAAAGAACCTGCCCAGTGCTAGGTCCCTGAGGTGCTTATAGCATTAGTGGTGTTGAATGCAGGCTGGGAGGGCAGGAGCCTTCAGCCAGCAAGTGAGGCCCAAGAGTTTAGATCCAGCCTGGTTGAAGGCAAAGGGTAAGGTTCTATAATGAGACTAACTTGGGCTCAGGTCCTAGTGATGCCATTTATTGGCTGGATGACTACAGGCCCCTCTTCAGTCTGTGAACTGGGATAACAGTGCCTGCCTTGTTCGCCATACATGCAGCGAGATAGCAAAACTGTATGGAAATGCCGGAGTGTGGGACCCATGTATTTTGGGCAATTCAAATTGGAACCCTGACTACCTTTTATAGAAAGTAGCAGGGTAAAGAGGAGAGCACAGACCTGGGCTCATATCCTGGCTCTGTAATTTCCTGGCTGTGTGACCTTGGTCAGGTCACTAAACGTCTCTGGGTCTCTGTCTCCGCATTCGTAGATTGGCCCCCGACCTCTTTGCCCTTCCCTATCTCCAGCTGGATCGATCTTCTGGAACAACTTTGGTTCCAGCCAGACAGCATTCTCTCAAGTCACTGTGCAGTTGTGGGGGGGAGAGGTGGGCCCTGGGCAGTGGGAGCATGTTGGGGACCAGGAACTTGCATGGGCCAATGGTATCTCTGAACATGTTGGCTGCTGAGAGCACCAACTGTGGGGCCAACAATGTCCCACAGTCCAGATGCTGGTTTCACCCACTTCCCTCCTGCAACACCAGATTTACAAAGAACCTCACAGCCCATCTCAGTGAAACACCAGATTGTAGGGTGGGAAGGAGGTCAGAAGGGCCACCCGGTGCAAGCAATGGGAAGTTGGTGGGTTCAGTCCTCAGCCTCAAAGGTAGTCTGGACAGCAGGGGTCACTCCTGGGCCAAGAGTACCCCAGGGAAGGTGGGGAACAGCCTCCCTGGTCAAATGTTTCAGGTTCCTTGGCCAGAAATGCAAACTGAGTCTACTTGGAGAGGCAGTGCGATGACCTGGTGACTCACTCGAGGCTCTCCCCAGAGGGCATGAGTCCCTCAGTCCTGCAGGTATGTGGGCAGGGTCTGCACACCCAGCGGCTGAGAGGTGCTGTGCAGATGTGAGGCTTAAGGCTTTCTTCTCCATTCATGCCAAGTGTGCAGCTTCTCCTTACTCCAAGATACAGGACACTTCAGCCTGCCCCCATCCCCAGCATCAGGGTTGTCTGGAACCTGCTTCCTCCAGCCCCCCCAACAAAGCGGATCCAGCCCAAGGTCTTGAGGGGAATACTCCCACCCCCACCAACACTTCTAATGCATCCTTGCTGGCCGGCTGGGAACCGCAGACGGGCGGGCTCTGTGACAAGAGGGAGATAAGGGGGCTCTCACATTTCCCCGGCTGGGCTCCTGGGCCGCCAGCATTCACGCTGGCTGATTTCAACATGAAAGGGCCCCTTGAGAAGGAGAGCCCCCCTCCCTTTCCCCCTTCCCTCTGCTAAGCTCCACTCCAAAGCTAACCACTGTCTGAGCCGCCCTCCCCCTGGAGCACCAGCTCTGCCGCTGGCCTGCCTGCCAAGCTTTCCCCCAACTGCATCAGCCTCACCTCAGCACCCCGCCCTCCAGGGTGGGAATCCCGGGGAGCAGAGTAGGGCATGCATAGGGCTGCCTTATCCAGTACTAAGCTGGTGAGGAAAAAGAAGGGCTTGCAGTCCCGTGGGTACCACAGGGCCCAGGGTCAGCTCTGAGTACACAGCCTAGGTGACCCTCGACTACCATGTTGAACAAATCTTTGGTGAGGGAATGACTCTGAAGAGAGGAAGTTCCCCAACCCCAGATCCAAGGAAAGCCAGAACATTCTCAGGATCTCTGAGCAACCAAGGGCCCAATTCTCAGGCCTCTTTCATGGCTCTCTTGCTGGACTGCCTGAGACAAGCACCCTTCAAAACCCCACTGAAACATCTCATGTTTCTGCCACCAGAGGCTTTCCAGCTATCTGCCCTCAATCTTTTATGCCGCAATTTTTTAAACCTTTTATTTTGAACTATTTTTAAACTTAGAGAAAACTTGCCAAAAATAGAATAGAGTGCCTGTACACCCCTCACCCAGCTTCCCCCTGATATTAACATCTTACATAATCTTAGTACAATGATCAAGAAAATAACTTTGGTCTCCTGTGATTAACTAAGCACGGATCTTTGAATTTCACCAGTTTTTCCACTAATATCCTTCTTCTGATCCAGGATCCTCTCCAGGTTCCACATTGCATTGAGTTGCCATGTCTTCTTAGTCTCCTCCAACCTGGGACAGTTCCTCGGTTTTTCCTCATCTTTCATATTCTTGACACTTTTGAAGAGTACTAGTCATCTGTTTTTTGGTGTCTCTCAATTTTGGTTTGCCTGATATTTTCTCATGACTAGAGCACAGTTACGCATTTTTGGCAAAACTAACAGATACGACATTGAGTCCTTTTCAGATCATCATACAGAGAGGTTCATGATGTCTTCTCTATTATTACTGGTGATGCTTTCCTCAGTCACTCGGTTAAGTTGATGTCTGGGGGTGTCTCCACTGTAGAGTCACCATATTTCCCTTTGATACATAGTTGACAGGTATCTTAGGAAGATATTTTGGGACTATACATGTCTTATTTCTCCGCAAATGTCTATGTTTGTCTACAAATTATAGCAACCACTGGCAGATCAACATTTATTACTGTGACATCTTCCTAATCGTCATATTCTACTCCCCTCTTCCTTTCTACATCTATTAATTGGAATTTGGCTGTAAAGAAAAGATGTCCCATATCCCTTGTTTACTTATGTATTAATTATTTATTTGTGTTAGTTATAGCCAATAAATATTTATTTTGAGTTGAAATCCAATATTATCTTTTCCCTCAAGAGGGAAGGGGTAAAACTCTGCACTCATTAAGTAGAGGCTGAGCACAGTGCCTACCTTCCAAATAGAACAGTGTGGAAAAGGGAAAAACTAACCTGGAGACGGCTGACAAATACTACCTTAGCCAAGTGATCCCAGGTAACACCATCAGTCAATAGATAGTGTGCACCAGTGATATGTGTTGAGAAGGATGCTTCTCCTCTATGATGCTCCCCCACACCCTTTCTCCACTCTAACCATAAGAAAGGCATCATGCTTTTTCAAATCCAAATTGAGAGACATTCTACAAAATACCCAACCAATATTCCTCAAAACTGTCAAAGTTGTCAATAAGAGAAATCTGAGAAACTGTCACAGACAAGAGAAGCCTAAGGGACATGACAAATGTAATGTGGAATAGGACACTGGAACAGATGAAGTCATTAAGTAAAAAACTAAGGAAACCTGAAGTCTGGACCTTAGTTAATAATACTGTAGCAATATCGGTCCATTAGTTGTAATAAATGTACCACACTAATGCAAGATGTTAATGAGAGAAGAAACTGAATGCTGGCTATATGAGAACTCTCTGAATTACCTTAGCACCTCTTCTATAAATCTAAAACTATTCTGAAATTTAAATATATGTATGTATGTATGCATGCATATATATAACTGCTATCACTTTGTATTTTCTGCTCAAATTATTCCCCCTTTGGCTATTAGGATCCTTTTCAACTTGGCTTCTGAATTCTTCCAATAAGCCCTCATGCTTTTCCGAGCACTTCCTTATTTTCTGGCACTGCAAGATGGTCCAGGAATATCCTAGACTCTCCCTGTCCCAGGCCTGATTTAGCCATGTCTCCATTGAGTGCTGGCTCCCTTTATTGGAGGATGGCATTAGAAACCAAGATCTGGTCACTAGGTGTACTCATTGCTACTGAGGTGCCATTGCTTGTAGCCTCTCTCAGCTGATAGAGCTAGAAAATATATATGTGCATACCAAGCCATTTTGCTGCAATTTTTTAAAAAATGTTATTTACTCTTATTCTGTTCTCAAGAGATTTACTTCATCTCCTGTAACTGCCTCATGATATTCCTTAGCAGGGATGGACCAAAGTCGTATTTATTCAGTTCTGTATTGGTGGCTGTTCATGGTATTATGCATTTTATTTTATGTTATTGAAACATTGTAATCCTTGCACATAGTCATGTGTCCAGTGTTTTTCCAGGGCAGACACTGAGATAGAAACAGCTGTGTCAAAAGGTCTGGGCATCTGAAATGTTGATGGAAGCTACCTATGTGCCCTCTAAGGTACCTGTTCTATTTAACTGCCATTCAGGGTCCAACCTTCTCCAGCTTCCATCTCCCACTATTCTCTCCCACTTCCAGTCTACCACTCAGTCTCAAGAACGACTTGCTATTTTCTCTCATGCTTTCAGGTCTCTGCCTATGCTGTTGTTCCTTCTGCCTAGAATGTCCTTCTTCTCTTATCAGCATGATGAACTTCTATTCACTCTTCAAACCCATCTCAGAGGGTACCTCCTGTGTACAGTTATTCTGAACTTGTCATCCAAGCAAGCAATTGGTGACTCCCTCCTCAGTGCTCCCACAGTGACCTCTCTGATCACATCTTGGCAGTTTGAGGAGGTGGATGTCTGTCTCATTAACTTCTGTGATCTATACAGACTAGCCTAGGCCAGAGTAGGAACAGAGAAGGCCCCTGGGGAATGTCTCCTGAATGAACAGATGAGCTTCTATCTATTGACTGCAGACAGCTTGTTTTCTATGGTCCCTTAACTAAGAGTTTGGTCTGAGACCAGAAATTTTTTAAAGTTCACACTTAAAGCTCTCATTCCTTCCCAACCCCATTCCTGTGTGTGTACACACAGACGGACACACATATACACTCAGGCATCCTCCCAAGTTTGTGTAGGGAGTATTTATAAGATTGGGTGTGAACGTATCTGTGTGTAGAAAGAGAGGGAAGTAGAGGAAGAGGAAGGGAAGCAATAAAAGGGGAGAAAAAAGAAAAATAGGGAGAGAAAGAGAGAAGATATAGGAAACTGTCTAAAGTGAGAATTTCTCTAATTACCATGGGCTGATGAGCCCCTTTAAATGAAGGTGTCTTAGCCCTTGGCACCTCTCAATGCACTGTTACCTCTGTGGCTGAGCGGCACAGAGTTGAGAAACTGTAGCCCCCAAAAAAGAAAAAAATGCTGACAATACAGGCAAATGCCAAGCAAGCTGCTCTGGAAAGGTCAAAGCCACTGGGTTCCAACTTACTCCCCTGTCCCAGGCCTCCATGGTAAGGCATCTGGAGTCTTCCAGCCAGCTCCCTAGTTGCCCAAAGCAGAAATCTGAGAGCTATCTTTTACATCTCTCTCTCCCTCACTCCCAAATTCATTCTATAACCAACAACAAGTGAGTGTGCCTCTTAAATATGTTGTGAATCTTCTACTTGTCTCCATTCCCACTAATGTCACTGAGGTCTGTTGCCCATCATCTTTCATGGCTACTACTAGTGTAATAGCTTCCTCATTGGGCTCCCTTATTCCTGTCCTGTCCCTTCTAACCCTGCAGACACCAGGGATTGAAATGATTGTCCTATAAAGCAAATCTTATCTTGTCACACCCCCAATTGAAACTATGCAGCCTACAGGTTAAAGTTCAATTATATTCAAGGACCTTCTCCATGCAGCCTTCACAGCTCAGAAGGAGGTCAGCAAATATCAAGTCCCTATGGGTGAGGCACTTGGATGGAAAGGGGAGTTAGCACAATTTCATCCTTCAAAGGGTACATGCCAGAACCCTCATCAGCCCTCCACTCCTGGGAGGAGCACAGGACATGATAGAGACCTCAACCACTGTTAGGCTACGAGCTTTCTTAGTATCCTACTCTCTTCATGGTCTGTCACAGAGCCTGGTGCACAACAGGTGGTTTCATCAGTAAGGATGGTTAGGTGGGTGGGTGGTGGATGGATGGATAAATGGGTGGATGGACTGACAGGTAGATGAATGGATAGAGATAGGTTCAATGGGCAAAACAAACTCCAGCAGGATAGGTGGAGATTGATCATAGAATGTCACTAAATTAGAGAATATAGGAATAGAAAACAGACTCAGAATCTTGCCCAAACTTACACCTCTGACAGTAACCCTGAGAATTAATGATGACTACCATTTCCATTTCACAGATGAGCAAATAGTGGTTCACAGAGATTTCAACCTAGACCTGAATTCTCATATTGAAGATGGAGACTGAATATAGATTCCATGTCTGAATGACCTGATTTCAAGCCAAATTTTTTAGCATTTTCAATCTTTCATTTAAAAAGTATTTCCAAAGCACCCACTGTGTCTGAGTATGTATGTGTGCATGCATGAGTGTGATTATAAATGGTACAGTTGGTGGGGTCAGACAGACACAAGTTAGAATCTTGGCTCTATCATTTGCATACATCATGACCTCTTTGTGCATCAAGTTCCTCACCTGTAAGTGGGAATAATAGTAATACTCATTTCACAGGCTTGCTGTAGGTATTAAGTGAGTATATGCTTGTAGGTCACTTAGTACCCTGTCATATACATCCTTCTCAAGAAATATCAACTTGCCAACCTCTTTTCATGGTGGTTGGTGTAGAGAGCCTGCTGTAACTTTGCTAGCCAACCAAGGACTGTAATGATAACTGTCTTTGTTTCCCTCCGTGTGCGCACATGGGTGTGTGCATGTGTATTCATCGACCCCACGAGCCTCTTCTGTCTGCATTTGCACCTGTGCTGAGGTGGCTCAATGCTAGTGTGGGCTGTGGCCAGCAGAGCAGCGCCTTCCTTGATCTTGCCAAGTTAAGACAGCGAAGAAACTGTGGATGCAACTTGGACTCTGGTGCCAGATGGCTCTAAGTTTGAATCTGAGCACTACCAACTCTAAACAGAGTGACTATGGGAAATGACTAAACCTCTCTGAACTCTAGTGTTCTCACCTGCACACTGGGGATTATAATTTCTCTCGTGGACTTGCTGGGAAAGTGATACAAGCAAGTGCAAGTGGGCATGTGTTATGGACTAGAAAGCATCAAATGCAGAGAGCAGATTTTCCACTCCTGTCAGAACAGATTCAGGATGCTGGGTCTTTCGAATGAGAGCAAGGTAGTTTGCCTGAGGGGCTGAGCAGCACATCAATAGAGGGGAGTTGCCATTCACAGAGTGGTCCATCATGTCAGAAACAGGGCTAGGCACACTAGATGCCCGGGCTCAGCCTGGGTACATGACAATGCTATGGGCTGAGTACATTCCCATCCCCATTTTGGAATTGAGAATGCTGAGGCTGAGAGAGGTGAACTGATTTGCTTGAGGTTGCAAAACCACGCAGGTAAAGCAGGAACTTCACCCTCAGCCTATTCTGATTCCACAGCTGCATTGTTTCTCTGCCACAAGGAGTCAGGGAGGGGTGTGGACAGGCAGACTCCTACCACAGGAGCAGTGTCCCAGGAGGAATGCAGACAGTGCCGGAAACCCCAAAAGCAATTTTCTAACCCTGGGAAAATGGCCTGTAGTTTGGGCTGGCATGCTCAGTGTGAGGTTGTGGGAGGGGAGCTGTCGGGGCCACCCCTCCCCCCAGTCTGAGACATCTTATGCTCGCCACGGAATCTCAGCGACAGTCAAGTCAAGAAGCCCCTAGAGACCTCCGATATCCTACTGCTCATTTGAATTCCCTGGGGATTCAGCCACCCAAGCCTGGGTCCAACCCCAGAGATTCAGATGTCACAGGTGTGGGTAGGGTCTGGGCATCTGGATTTTACTCCAACTCATGGAATACTCCCTTGCCCCATATTCTATACACACCATTCTAAAGCTGGAGAAGCAGAGGCCCAGAGAGAGGGTGCTCAGCCTGGAACTCATGTCTCTGACTCCCGTTAGGGCTCAGCCATATGAGAATGCCTTTCTCAGGGTGCCAGTGAGGTAGATAACAGAGCGTACTCACAGCTGCAGAAAGTAGGAAGACAACAGTTCTGACTAGATGGGAGCTAAAAGCATCTCAGTACTGTGCTGGGTTCCCCTTCCCCCACCCAAGCCTTTATGCCCTCCTCCAATTCCTCTGCAGCTGGCCAAAGAATCGGGACCCCTGGGTCTAGGACCTACCTCTGCTACCAGCTCCATTTGGACCTTGGGCAAATCCCTTTCCCTCTCTGGGCGTCAGTGTTACTCATCTACGAAATGGGATTAGACTCCAATGTCTCCTAAACTAAGACCTCTTCCAGCTCTGACATTGGTTCTAGAAATGATAGCATTCAACAATTCCAGGTTGCGACCTTAACTGCATTCGACATGTCTGAGCCACAGCTGCCTACTCTATAGAATGGGAATCATTGCTAAGTGACACCAGCCACATTCTCTGTTCATTGTAGGTGTATGCTCCCTGTCCCCTAAACTAAAGTGCACGGTGATGGAGAGCGGTCTTAAGTCAGAAGCTCACGAGTCTCTGATTCTCCCTTTACCTGACTGCTCCCGCTCCACTGAGCCTCAGGACAGGGTCAGATGGAGGGAGGCTTGGGGCGAGTAGTCTCTGGCAGGGTGGAGGGAGAACCTATGCAGCCAGGTCCTATCTCTCCACTCCCAGGGGCCATCGGTGGGGTGTGGGGCCTCCAGCCTGTGCAGCCATCAAAGTGTCCTCAGAGCTGCTCTCATAGCCCTTAGCCGTATGAGAAGAAAGGAAGTTGTCAAGTGTGGGGGTGGCCAGCCTGGAGGCCTCAGAAGAGAGGCTGCCAGGCCTGACACTGGGAGGTTGCTGAGGCATAGAGAGGGAAGGGACTTGCCCAAAGCCACATAGTCAACGTGGCAGTCTGGATCGGAACCCAGGTAAGCTGACGGTTGTGCCGCTGTTATTTCCTCTTCACCCGAGGACCTCCAATAATAGCAACAATGCTTATGATAGTGCTTCCTATGCGCCAGATGCTGTTCTAAGTATTTCATATACATATTAATGCATTTGACCTGTGCAACAACACTACTAGGTAGTGACTACCATGAGGTACAAATGAAGAAACTGAGGCCCAGAGCATTCAAGTAACTTGCTTCTGAGTCACAACTTACAACTTGGAGTAGTCAAACTTCACAGTCCATGTTGTATATTAGGAAGCTCAATCCACACCTACACACATCCGCTAACTTGCCCCGCACCCCACACACCTCAGTCTGGGTCCTTACTCTTCCTCAGATGGCTGTTAATGGTTGTGTGGACTTGGACAAATAAATCATTTCATCCTCATTTTTCTGGGCCTCGATTTCCCCCTAGAAAGTGGGATGAATGGACCAAGCGATCTGTAAGGACCTTATCTGCTCTTCCATGTCATTAATCTTAGACTCAGCCCCCATGCCTCTGGCTGAGGGCAAGGGCCTCAGGGTATCTCTACCTTCTTTCCTCTATCTCTCTCCTTTCCTATGAATTAGTAGTGGTTCAGACCTTGGCTTCGCAGGGACAAAGGAAATTTAGTCCAGCCAGGACACCAAGGAAAGTGGTTTCACATGATAGAGGGGTGGAAATGCAACCTACCAGAGTCCAGCTCTCATCCACCTCCTTACCTGTCAGCCCATCTCTTGGCGTATGTGTGGGCCTGCCGAGACACCTTCCAGTCTCCACTCCTCAGGGCCCAGTTTCCTGAGCTCTTTCCTTCTAGCTCCCCAACTCTGTTTCAGCTTTGATTCATTGTTGCACCTGAAACCTGGAGCCAGCAGCTAACCAAGACATAGTGACCCCTCCATTCCCCTGAGCTGCTGAAAATAATGGCAGTTACTACCACACAAGATGCACTCATTGCCACAAGAGGGTCATTCTGTCCACAGTACGAAGAACACTCTCTGGCTGAAGAATGACAAAATACCACCGGAGCCCAGCTTGGCAGCATCCTAGACATTTGCCTCTGGACAAGTTCCTCACCCTCTGAGCTTCAACTTCCTCATCTCTACATTGAAAAATGTGATTACGATCTCACTAAGCTGTTGGAAAGATTCAGCATTGTAGTGGACGACTATCTCCGAGCACAGTGTTTGGACTGGAGTAGGAGGTCAACAAATAAGATTTAACTTTGAATCCCACATCTGTTTGATCTTAGGCAAGTCAATGAATCTCAGTTTTCTGAACTCGCAGACAAGCATAAAAATTCTTGTCCAATGAGATTTTTATAAGGAAACAATGAGATAATGAATGTAAAACCTAAGCATGGTGTCTAGCAGATGGTAAGGGATCAAAAGTATGTTACCCTGCTGCACCTAGCTCCATGAACAGATATGAAACTATTTGGCCCTAAACATACATAAGTGCATAAAACTTTATGTGCCTAATAACATCAATATTACACAAATCTTTCCAGAGAATAGAAAAGAAGAAAACCTTTCCAACTCTTTATATGAGGCTAGCCAAATAACTAGATGAATCTTGATACCAAAGGGCATTATAAGGGCATTATAAGAAAGAAACATTACAGATCAATCTCTCTTATAAACGTGGATGAAAATTCCAAAATCAAAATATAAGGAAATTGAATCAAAAAATATATTAAAAGAATAATTCCTCATGACCAAGTGAGATATATGCCATGATTTTAAGAGTGAAAAATCAATGAAACAAAAGACCTGGCTCTTTGAAAATATCAATAAAATTGACAAATTTCTAACAAGACTATCATAAAAAAAAGAGAGAGAAGACACACATTACCAATATCGGGAATGAAACAGAGGATATCAATACAGACCCTGCAGACATCAAAAGGACAATAAGAGAACACTGTGAACAACTCTACATACATGAACTTGACAACTTAAAATGAAATGGATCAATTCCTTGAAAAACATAAACTACCGCCACTTATCCAATACAAACAGATAATTTGGATAGTCTTATAACTATCAAAAAATGAATTTTTATTTAAAAACTTACCCAAGAAGAAATCTATAGACATAGATGGTTTCACTAGAAAATGCTACTAAAATTTAAAGAAAAATGAACACAAATTCTATATAATCTCTTCCAGAAAAAGGAAGAGGAGGGGAGACTTCCCAACTCATTTTACAAAGCTAGCATTAGCCTCACACCAAAACTGGACAAATATAGTAAACAAAAAGAAAACCACAGACCAATATCCCTCAAAAAAATAGAACAATTCTCAATTAAACATCAACAAATAGAATTCAATAATATATAAAAAGAATTATACACCATAACTAAGTGGGGTTCATTCCAGGAATGAAAGTCTGGTTTGATACCTTGAAATTAGTCAAATGTAATCCACCATATTAATAAGACAAGAAAGAAAAGCCAAAGAACTTGTCAACTGATATAGAAAAAAAAACATTCTAGTAGGGGAGGAGGGAAGAGGTTGACAGGGTAAAGGGGGTCAAATATAGCAGGGTTGGGAGGGTGAAGTGGGTAAAGGGAATCAAATATATGGTAGCTGAAGGAAACTGGACTCTGGATGGTAATCACACAATACAATATATAGATGTCAAATTATAATGTACACCTGAAAATTATATAATTGTATTAACCAATGTTACCCCAATAATCTTAATAAAAAATTAAAGGTCAAAAAACATAAAAGATATGACTAGATAAAAAGAAAAATCATTCTACAAATCCAACACCCTTGGATTAGTAAAACATAAACAATTAGGAAGAGAGTGAACTTCTTCAACTTCATAAAGATCATCTACAAAATTCTACAGCTGACATTATACTTAATGGTAAAAGACTGAACGCTTTTCACCCTAGACTGGGAAAAAGACAAGGATGTCCACTCCCATCACTTTTATTCAAAAATAGTGATGGAAGTTCTAGTCAGTGCAATAAGGAAATAATGAAAAGAGAAAAGAAAGTAAACGGAAAAAGAAAAGACATACAGATTGGAACAGAAGAAATAAAATGGTTTTCATTTGTAGATGACATGATTGTCTACATAAAAAATCCCAGAGCATCTATAAAAAATTTTCTAGACCTAATAAGTAAGTTCATCAAGGTCACAAGATACCAAGATAAACATACAAAGATCAGTTGTATTTCTATGTACTACCAATGAACATGTAAACACCAGAATTTTAAATACAATGCCACTTATAATCTCCCAAAAAAATTAAAAAAAAAAGAAATAATTAGGAGTAAATGCAATGAAACATGTGCTGGACTTATATGTGGAAATTTTTAAAAATGCTGATGAAAGAAATTAAAGAAGATGAGACATATCCAGGTGTTCATGGATTGGAAGATTCAACTTTTGGAAAGATGTTAATTCTTTCCAAATTGATATAAAGGTTTAATGCAATTCCTATCAAAATTCCAGGAAGCTTTCTTTGTAGATATAGACAAGATTATTCTGAAATTGATATGGAAAGTCAAAAGAACTTGAATAGCTGAAACAATTTTGAAAAAAGAAGAATACAGTGGGATGAATCACTCTACTTGATTTTAAAACATTATACAGCTACTATAATCAAGACTGTGTGTTACTAACAGAAGGAGAGATATTTAGATCAATGGAAGGTAATAGAGAACTCAAAAACAGATCCACACCAAAAACATCCAACTCATTCCTGACAAAGGTACAAAAGCATTCTGGAGGAAAGACAGTCTCTTCCATAAGTGATGCTGGAGCAATTGGACATTCATTGGCAAAAAGATGAACCGTGACCTGAAATTCACATCTTATACAAAAAGTAATTCAATGAATCATGCATTTAAATATAAAACACAACAGAACAGATAATTTAGCAGAAAATATGAAAAAGAAGAAAACATGAGAGATCTTCAGGACTTAAATGTTAATGAAGAATTCCTAGCTATGACACCAAAAGCATGACCCATAAAAGAAAAAAATGGATAAATTGGACTTGCTGAATTAAATACTTTTGCTATATGATGAAAATAGATGAAAAGACAAACTGGTAGAAAACATTTGTAAACCATGTTTTTGACACAGGACTTAAATCTAGAATATATAAAGAGTTCCTCAGACTCAACAGTAAAACAAAACAGAAGAAAACAAAAGAAAACAAAATAAACAATCCGATTAGAAAATGGGCATAAGACATGAAGAAACATTTCACCTACGAGGAAATACAGATGGCAAATAAGCACATGAAAAGTCAGTCAACATCATTAATGCAAATTAATGCAAATTAAAACCACAATGAGACATTACTACCTAGCTACTCAATGGTTAATTTTTTTTAAAAAAAATGTGACAATACCAAATGTTAATGAGGGTACAGAGAAACTGGATCCTTCATACATTGCTGGTGGGAATGTAAAATGGCACAGCTACTCTGAAAAATGGTTTGGCAGTTTCTTACAAAATTAAACATGCAAGTACCTTATGAACCAGCAATTGCACTCTTGGAAGTTTCTATCAGAGAATTTAAAGCTAACTTTCACACAAAAAATTTATACATGAATGTTTATAGCAGCTTTCTTTGTAATCACACCAAACTGAGGACAGCCCAGATGTCCTTCAACGGGTGAATGGTTAAACAAACTGTGGTACATTCATACCATAGAATACTACTCAGTAACAAAAAGGAACAAACTACTGACACATGAAACAGCTTGGATGAATCTCCAGAGAATTCTGCTCAATGAAAAAGCCAATCCCATATGGTTACATACTGTATGATTTCATTATAGAGTGTTCTTGAAATGACAAAATTATGGAAATGGAGAACAGATTAGTGGTTGCCAGGGGTTAAGGAGGATGTGGGGTGGGAGGGAAGTGGGTGTGGCTATGAAAGGGCAACAGGAGGGATCCTTGTGGGATGTTCTGCATCTTGACTGTGTCAATGTCAGTATCCTAGCTATGATAATGTACCAGATTTTTGCAAGATGTTTCTATTGGGAGAAACCGGGTAAAGTATACACAGGATCTCCCCATATTATTTCTTACAGCTGCACGTGATGCTACAATTATCATTAAAATTTTTTTAAGTTTAATTTCAAAAATTAGTCAATGGAATTCAGCAATATATTAAAGGATAATTCATGACCAAGTGAGTTTTAATCTGGGAATTCAACGGTGATTAAAGAATAAAATTTCAAAGATTGTAATTCACCTAACTGGAAAAAGGAGAAAAAAATCAGGACAGATGCATAAAAAGCATTTTACAAAATTCAACACCCATTCATGCTAAAACTCTCAGCACACTAGGAATAGGAAGAAGCTTCATCAACCTGATGAAGGGCCTCTATCAAAATCTTTAATGAATGACAGACTTAATGGTAAAATATTGAGTTTTCATACACTGAGATTGGGTGTAAGACAAGGATGCCCATTCTCACCATTTCTTTTCAATGTACTGAAGGTCCTACTCAGTGTAATTAGGCCAGCAAAAGGAATCAAAGATTTGAAAGGAAAAAGTAAAATTGCCATCATTTGCATTTGACATGATTGTGTACATAGAAAGTCCAGAAGAATCTATAGACAAAATATTAGAATTAATAAATGAATTTAGAAAGGTCACTGGATATGTCAATATGCAAAACCAATTGTGTTTCTATAAACCAGCAAACATTAGAGAAAGAAAGTTTTAAATACTCTACCATTATGATAGCATAAACATCAAACACTTAGGAATAAATCTAGTGAAAGATGTGGAAAGCATCTACACAGAAAACTAAAAAACATAATGGGGAGAAGTTAAAGAAGACAAATAAATTAAGGGATAAATCATATTCGCAGATTAGAAAACTCAGTATTATAAAGATGTCAATTCTCCCCAAATTAATCTACAGAGTCAACGTGATCTCATTTAAAAACCCCAGTTTTTTCATGCAGTGGAAACTGACAAATTGGTCCTGAAATTCAGATGGGAATGCAAAGGGCCAAGAATAGCCCATTTAATCTTTATGGAGAAGGCCATAGCTGGAGAACTCTTACTAACAGATATCAAGACCTAGGAAGTTTTAGTAATTAAGACATTGTGGTATTGGCACAAAGGTATAGAAACTGACAAATGGAAAAAAATAGAAAATTCAAAAGGAGACCCACACATATACTATCACCCAATTTATGACAAAAATGACAGTATAGAGCATTGGAGACTTTTTAGAAAAATAAATGGTTTGGGGTCAGTTGGATAGCTGTGTGGAAAAAAAAATTATCTTGACCCCTACCTCACATCACATACAGAAATTAGTTCCAGATGGATTGCAGATATAAATGTGAAATGTAAAACAATAAAGTGTTCAGAAGAAAATGTAGGGGAACAACGTTGTATCCTTGAAGTAGACAAAGATTTCTTAAATAAGATAGGAGAAATATATTTTATCTATGAAGAAAAAAGTTGATAATTTGGACTATATAAAAATAAATGACAAAAAATCATAATCAAGAATATATTAGGTGACTCAATAGAAAAATGTGCTGATGACTTTGACAGACTCTTCACAGGATAAATATTGTGCCCAATAAACATATGAAACAGTGTTCTACTCTGCTGGTGGGAATGCAAATTGGTACAGCCACTATGGAAACCGATATGGAGGTTCCTCAAAAACCTATGAATTGATCTACCATATGATCCAGCAAGCCCTCTTCTGGGTATTTATCCCAAAGACTTGAAAACCCATATCTGAAAAGATATTTGCACGCCAATGTTCAAAGCAGCATTATTCATAGTGGCCAGGACATGGAAGCAACTGAAGTGTCCTACGATAGATGATGGGATAATGAAGCTGTGGTACATATGTACAATGGAATATTACTCAGCCATAAGAAGAGATGAAATACTGTCATTTGCGACAACATGAATGGACCGTGAGATAATCATGCTAAGCAAAATAAGCCAGAGACAAAAAGTTGAAAATCACATGATATCACTTATATGTGGGATATAAACCTAAAAGCAATAAACAAACAGGACAAAGGAATAGAGATTCATGGACATGGACAATAAACTAATGGTTACCAGAGGGTAGACGGGGAGGTGGGAGGTAAATGGGATAAAAGGTGTCGAATATGTGGTGACAGAAAGAAACATAACTATGGGCAGTGAACACACAATGCTCTATATATTCATTCGCCTTACTGTTGAATTGAACACATGAAATGTACTGGATTTTGTTAACTGATGTCACCATAATAAAAATAAAGTAATCGATTTTTTAAAAAAGAAACAATGCTCTACTGAGTTAGTCAAAAGGAAAATGCAAATTAAAACCATAGTGAGATACCACCACATACCCTCCAGAATGGGCAGAATCAAAGAAACTGGGAGGCAGTGTCTGCTTAAGTTGAGCATGGGCTTCCCTATGACCCAGCAATTCTGTTACCAAAAGACATGCACACAAATAGTTAGAACAGCCTATTAATAATAGCCCAAACCTTGAAGTTACCCCAATATCTAGGAATTGAAATGTAAATGGTGACAGAAGAGAGCAAGAGAAGTTTGTGGCAGGAGTCCAGGCAGGAAATGGTGGTCACCAAGGAAAGAAACCCTAGAGGAAGAGGAGGTATGGGGTGGGTGTGGAGGATGAGTTTGGTTTGGTAAGCACCAGGATCGAGGTGCCTGTGGGACCAGGAGAAAAGGCAACACAGAGATCTGTGACAGTGCAGAGTCCTTACCCTGCACTCTTTACCTACGGGTCACTAGAGGCTAGTGGGCAAATGTCATAATAAGAAGAGAAGTGGGCACGAAGATAAGGGTCACCCGGCCTTTGGCCTGATGCAGGGCTGCATGGAAGGCAGATGGAAGGTCAAAAAACAAGACCAGGGGCGCCATTCTTTAGCTCTATTTTCTACTCTTATTGGAACAGTGCTTCTATTTTTCAAGACCTGAGGCCCCAGCTCTGTTCCTGAGGTTCTATAGATTGCATTTTAGCAGCAGTGGGTAGGGGGTGCCTCCATCTGTGTCTTTTCCCATAAACCTTCACTGCTCAAGGAGGCGCTCCACTGACTGCCCCCTCGCCTTCATCCCAGACTGCATTTCAGGACCATGCCCCCTGAAGAGCGAATCTGATCCATCCCCTCCTCCTAGCCCCTACAAGGAGTAATACATTTTCTAGCTTAGATCTCATTCCTCACTCTCATATGTCACATAAGTTAGACTCTTTGGTGTGTAAATGGGGAAATTGAGGCCCAGAGATAGGAAAGGACTTGCAGAATGTCATCGAGAGAGAGTAAATGGGGGATCCTGGGCCAGAACTCAGGCCTCCTAATGCTCCAAGCCTTGATTTCTTTTTCTCCTTTTGAAAAAGAAAAGGAGAAACAGAAAAAGGAGAGATGGCAGGACGGAAAGAACTAGTGAATAAAAGAGGCACAGGGAGGCAGAAAAGAGATGCGGACAAACTCCAAGAGAAAAGAGAGAGAGGGAGAGAGGGAGTAGGGGGGTAAGAGAGGAAATAGAGAGATGCAGAAAGACAAAGGATGAAAAAAAAGAGGGAAAGAGAAAAGAGAAAAATGGAAAGAAAGAGGCTGGAAAGTAAGTAGAGCAGGCTGGACTTCCTGCTCCCTCAGGGGCTGGCAGGAGCTTAGCCCACAGCCCTGTAGAAGGCAGAGACGGGTGGCCCCAGAAATCCTTACCTGCCAAAGCCCATCAGCCCTCAGAAGCCCAAACCAGAACTGAGCAGTCGATCTAAACAGAAAACAAACAGAGCAAAATGAAAACATGCTGGCTGTCCCCACCCCCACCCCTGGCTGGGGCTCCGTGCATTCGTTGGCCCCCAGGAGGCCACTGGGAAAGCAAGGCACAGCTTTTGCAACCCTCCTCTCTTGTGGTCTCCCATCTCATAGCCACCCCCCACCAAGAGCCATAGATTCAGCCATGGTGCCAAGATGCCATGGTGGGGAGGTGCACGGCTTGGGGGCCCTGGGGGCTGGCAGAGAACTGTGTTCCTGCCTTTGGCCTGGCAGAGAAGCAGCAAGGCCAGTGGAAGACTGATAGAGAGGTGAAGCAGTGGGAGACAGAGATGTGACTCTCCCCCATGCAAAGCTGGGCATTATTGACCAGCCCAAAGCCTGTGTGGGTGTGATAGGGGTGAGAAGGCAGGCAGCGAGGGCAGGAGGAACAGGGTGGTGGCAGGGTTGAGAAGGGGCACACTTAATGCTTACTATTAGTATCATGTGTTACTTTCTGTCTCCATTGGGCTCTGGAGCTAGAAGCTATGAAAAGAGAGCTTCTGTTATATTATAACTTATTAATAATGATACAAGTGATCATTAATATTGGCAGTTAACAACCCCACACAGACAACTCGGTGGATCCTCATAGCCCTACCTTGCAGTACTGAGCATAAGTCTTTCACAGAAGGGGAAACTGAGGCCTGGGAGATGAACTGACTTGGCATACAGCTGGCAGACAGTTGAGCCTGGGGTAGGTGAGAGCAAGCTGGTGTACTGTGACTGAGATGTAATGACAAGAACCAACGTTTAAGAATGAAAAAGTGTCTCTCTAAACTCAGGGGCGTCTCCCATCCTTAAAACCTTCTCACATCATCCAAGGAAGCACATAGATGTGAGCACTGCATGTAGGGGAGGCCAAGAGAGGGGCTGCGAGCAGGAGTGACTATGGACAGGTGGCAACTATCCTGGGGTAGGGGTCACCCCAAGATTCAGGGAGGTGTTCAGAGGCTTGCCCATCCTTCATGGTTGGAGGTAGGGGACAAACAAAATTATGCAGTCAACAAATATTTAGGATCAAGCACACATAGTGATAGCAGTTAAGAACATGGACTGCTTGGGTTCAAATCATACCTTTGCTACTTACTCTGTATCATGGCCTTTAGCACAAGTGACTCCATTTTGGCCTGTGCTTTTCTCTTTAACAATAGTAACTTAACTCAGAGTTTATGGTGATTAAATGTGTTATTCCAAGTAAAGCAGTTAAAGAGTGCCTGGTACATGGTACACCTCAAATATTAGTTCCTCATGTCCTTGTCATTATTGATTATTTGCCAGGTCTAGGCTGAACACTAGGACAGCATCAGTGAGCAAAAGCAGCTGTGGTGTCTGCCATCATGGAGTTTTGAGTATGGCAGGGAAGGTGGCAATTAATTAAAAAGCACACAACAAAAGTAAATTGCAGTAGTGAGTACTGCTGTGCAGGAGAGGTCCACAGTGCCAAGAGAGAGACAAATTAGGAAACATGCCCTAGCCAGGAAGATACAGAAAGTTTCCATGAGGAAGAGGCACTTGAGCTGTGTGTTCAAGTAGGAGTCAAATAAAAAAAGGGAGGGAAAATCATCCCAAGGCAGAGAGCATACCGTGTGCAAAAGCCCAGGTGGCAAGGATGGAGCTTGGTAGAAGCTGTAGATGACCAGACCAGAGCAGACCCTGTAATTCATGCCCAGGAGTCTTCCCTTTGTTTTAAGAAAAAATGGAAACAAGGGAAAGATTTTAAGGATGGAGTCACATGTTCAGAAAAAGAGAGGGCCTAATTCTAGGGTGGGAAGGGTCTCCAGCTTGGAGGTGGGGTGAAAGGCCACATAGAGCAGGGTGGGCAGAGACTTCCATTGGGTTTCTCAGTATGTGACCTTGGGCAAGTCCCTTCCCCTCCCTGGGCTTCAGTTTCATTTGTATCACAAATGGTCTCTGAAGCCTACTTTATGGGTCATCTTGTCCTTTCCGTCTGCCCTCAGTCCTTAACCTCACCCCCCTATTAAGACGAGAAGGCAGGGAAGATATTCTGAATAGAGTACAGCCCCGCTCCTGCCTTCCCTCCTCCCTATACCTCCATAAAGCCTGCCCTCCCCCTTCCAGACGCTGTGGGAAAGAAGGCCACTTGGGGGCCAAGTTCCTTTCTCTTCCTCCTCATGCACCTATGGCTCATCCCTGTCAGCCTCAGGCCATTATGGGACCGGAGGAGGCTCAAGGGACCCCCATAGTGGTTGCTCGTTGCACTGGAAGGCCCAGAACCACAGGCAGCTGGGAGAGGCTGCCCCCGCCAGGATGATGGAGTGGGTGTGACATAAATTTCTCAGGACAGGCAGCAAAAAAACATTTACAGCCCCTCCTTGCCAAGTCTGGTTCCAATCAGGCCCCAGGCCGGCCTGCTCTGCTCCCTACACCCACCACACCGGGCTGGCTCCTCCAAAAGCCGGAGTCACTTAAGGCTTTTGTCTCTCTTCCTCCTCTTCTCACTGTTTAAGAAATATGCACAAAGACACACCACACACTCACAGCCCCCACCCTTCCAACTCTCTGTGTACCTACATGACTGTATACATGTGCATGTAGCCATACACACAGATGGTCCTCTGAGTTCTGTGTCCCCACACATATACAAACAGATAGACACACACAAACACACACACACCCCACACTCACACTGGAAACCAACGCTGGGTGGGCTGAAGAAAGCTTTAGGCCCTACCGCAGCCAAGAGCAGCAGACAACAGCATCCTCTGAGGTTGGGCACCAAAGAACCCCGAAATTGCCTTCCTTCAGTAACAACCCCCAGGCCACTTCTCTCCTGCTCCTCTTCTCAGTGCCCTGGCTGCTATCCAAGGCACAGGAATGCCTGGCCAGGCTCTGAGCAGGCGCCAAGGGAGGCTGAGGCTGAGTGAGAGTGCCTTGGAGGGCAGTTGAGCCAGACACAGGAGCCCCAGCTCCCTCACAGCCCAGTGGCCCTGGGACCTAAGGGGAGCTCTACTCCAGATCAGGATCACCTTCCTTCCTAGGTGCTCCACCTTGTTGCTACCCTCAGCCCAGGCTACCAAAGGCCTTACCAAGCTACCCAAGAAGTATCTATCCTTCCTGATTTGACCTGAACAGATTCCCCTTTTATGCCTACCTGAATGCTCAGGCCATTTGGTTTCTCCAGGCCAAGCTAGAAGGGGTCTCCTTGTTTACTCAAAATGTACGGATTGGTCACTGCCCAGCAGGGCCCGGAACTCAGACCCAGTTTGTGTCCACAGTGATAGTCTCACAGCCATGGAAGTCCAGGCACTGGGAGAAGGGGAGTCTCTCCAAGCACAGCTTGGGAAGGACTTTGGGGCTACAAGCATCCAATGACTGTTTTGCTCCTTCCTTCCTTCAAACAATCAATCAGAGTGGTTGCCCCTTATAACCTTAAAGGAGAGGCTGCTTTACATGGCCACCCTCCCTGAGATGCAGTGGGGTGCAGGGCAAAACGTGGGCTTGGGGAAACCAGATCTGGGTTCCAACCCCTCCTGACCCTGTGCAGGTGCACAAACTGGGCACCCGAGTGAAACCTATTGATTGGTTCTTGTCAAGTTCTAACATGCCTGGAATATGGGCCATAGGGAATGCTCAATCTGGGCCCATTGTAGTTGCTTCCCTAACTCTGCCCACCTGAAATGGAATGCCCTCGGGGGAGGGGAAAGGAGAGGAAGGACAATGCCAGCTGTTCCACTCCAGGTTTCACACTTACAACTTCACCTAACACTCCTTTATCTGTATGAGGTAGTTACTCTCAGGACCCCGCTTTGGCTCCTGAGCTCAGACAGGGGACATTATACCAGGCTGAGGACATGGGTAGGCGTGGCAGTGAAGGAGGGTGCTTCAAATTCTGGTTTTGAGAGTGTTTCAGCCTGAAGAAAGAAGGCTCGTCAGGCTCCCTTAGCTGCCCGCTTTCTCCAAGGCCACTGAGCAGGCCAGTTGGCTGCCAGGGCCCAGCCACATGCTGGCTCTGGAGTGACTTGGAGGACAACTTTATGAGGCAGAAAATCCAGCATCCACCTATGAAAGCAGCAACAGCAAAGTGGCTGGCCTGGCCTGGGGTGGAGGAGATCACCTCCCTCCTGCCCAGATACCTCAGAGCCTAGCACACCTGACCCAGGCCCTTGCCAGGTCCCTCAGGCAGAGAAGCCCATCTCATTGCAACCTCTCCGGCATCGGCCACTATTTTTTTTAAGGTTTGCTAAACTGATGGACAAAAAGTCATTCTTTATATTCTATTTGACTGGAGTCAGGAATGGAATGGAGTATCAGGCGAGTACCTATTAAGTGGAGTTGGCCCTATAGATTAGAGAGGTTAGTGAAGGGGTCAAGGAGAAGCAGGCCATGACAGGGCCCAGACATATTGCCTACCTGGGGACAGGGCAAGAATGAGAAGAAAGCTGTGGCCACGTCGGATCACACTAGGAAACTAAGAAAAACCCTAGTGCTAGGGGGGTAAGGCCCAGTGAGATGTGATTGCCATTTCTTGCAGTTGGCCAAAGTTCTCTCCCAAATCTGTGTGGAGTCCCTCTGCCTGGCTAGACAAGTATAATTATAATGTAAATTGGGCTTTGGAGAGGCAAATGGCAGTACAGAGCTGGAAGGAGTGACATGGCTTCTGAACAATAGAGGCCTAGATAATGACTCTGGGGACCCTGGCTGAAAAGGGATCACAGAAACTTGAGGAGAAACAGAGATATGATGGTCATAGCACTCTGAGACCAGCAGGGCTAGCTGTGGAAATCACGGTGGCCACTGGGAAAGAATGTGGAGCCGGAAGTCCCAAAGGAGGTCCTGAGCAGACAAGGGCAACACTCGAGCTAAGGCAGTCCTTCCTGGGCTGTGCGGGCACAGGCTGAGGCCTGAAGCTCAGGGCTGGTGGCAAGGTCCCTTCATTCTTGTCTTGAGTAGAGGAGCATTGCTGGCTAGTACAGTGGAAAATGTATAAAAGACCAGAGGCCAACAAAACTAGAAAGAATGAGCTTAGATAACAGCAAGAACTTAGGGTAGACACCAGGAGGAACTTCCTCAGAGTAAGAATCAGTAGGTAACCAAAGAAGGCCAAAGGGCCTCTCTCGGATATTCTCAGCAGTTATCCGTTCGCATGCTTTCCACTCTCCAAACATCTCATCACCCCAGTCCCCCATCGTGCATGTTCACCAGAGGCAGTACTGCCCACCACTAGCAGGCTCAGAAATTCAAGGTCACTTCTGAGAACAAAACATCTGGGAACCAGCTCAAGCCATGGGTGACATCTAGCTCAAGCCAAGAGCGGCCTGAATTTTTGCTACTCTGTAAAGTGGGAGATGGCAGCAATCTCATTGGGTTGTTCTGAGGACTCCAATAAGACTATATATCTATTGGATCACTAAGCACTGCCTGAGTGCCAGCATTCTGCCACGCCCAGTGCTAAGCAGCTGGAGAGTGCAAAGATGAACAGGAAATCCAGCCCTGTTACAAGGATTCATGGTCCAGAGAGAGAGCTAACATGTGTAACTGCGTGCCCCACACCAATGCGGCACAGAGTGGGGCTCAGCGGTAGTCTGCTGGCTTTGTCTTGCATGCATGTGCTGCTCACAATCTGCAAAATGCTCCCCATGCAACAGCTCACTTGATACCCACAACAGCCCAGACCCTTATGTTTCAGATGGGGAAATTGAGGCCCAAAGAGGTTAAGGGCCTTACCCACAGTTATACAGATGGTAAATGGCAGAGGCGGGGCCCAAGACCTTGGGGCTCATTGAGACTATTTGCACCGAGACTCCCAGTTGTCGCCTCCTGACTTTGCCCTCCGGTCCACCATTCTCTCTTGAGGTAAAGCACCATCCTAGCTTAGTTTCTAAAAAATGATCAAATCTCACATAAGCTACAGGACAAAGTGCCCCTAGTGCCAGTGGGCTTGGAAGAGGAAAGGGGACTAGGAGGGAACCTGCATCCCCAAATCAGCCTTTTCTATGAAGTCCTGCTTCAATGTATACATATGGTATCTAGACTTGGGGGATGAAATGTCTTAAGCTTTCTGTGGCATGAGATTCTGGGTATATCTTTTAAAATTCGTGTACTGCCAAAATGTCAGAAGAGATGTCATCTGTACCCACTGAGAGTTTTTGAGGCATGTGGACAAAAGATGCTGCATTAACCTGAGCCAGTGGGTGTGAATGAGGAAGGTTTTTACTTAGCCATTGGGTTCAGAGTTCATCATTCATCTGCTGACAGGTAAACAAATCAAGGAGAGCCCAGTGAGGGCTCAAGCAGGAGAAAGAAGGCCTTCCTGATCCTTTTTGCTGAGAGAGAGAGAGAGAGAGAGAGAGAAAGAGAGAGGGAGGTGGGGGAGAGAGAGAGAGAGAGAGAGAGAGAGAGAGAGAGAGAGTTAGTTAGTTTATCGATGCCCACATCCCGGACTTGAGAGGAGGTTGTCCTCAGTGTCTGGCTACAGAGAAGGGGAAAGGGAGTGAGCATGACCCGGGCTGTGCCACATGTGGTCACATAGGTGACCTCCTTTCCTTATCTCTGTAGAGTAGGTGACACTCCTACTTTATTGCCCTCAGACCTCCCCACTCTCTCTTGAGGTAAAGCACTGGCCACTTTAGGAGACTGAGGCTCCACGATGTGAGGGAGTTGGCCCATTGTACATGCTGGAGCGTGGATTAAAACCTCCATCTCAACAGACTGCAGAGGCCTTGCTCTTTCTTCTTGGGAGAGAGACGGGACATTGGAAATGCTCTTGAGGTCATTGGCAATAATGGCGACAGCTCAGGGTGGGTCAAGCCAGGTGTTCACCCCAGGTGCTTCCTCACAAGCTTGTCCTCAGTGCCCTGCCTCTTCCCTTTGCAGAGTAAGGCTCCACGGAAATGCCTCCTCATTCTTCAAACATGTGCAGGAGGCTGAGGATTTGCAGCTGGAAAGGGCAGAAGGAGGGCCGATGACCTCAGCCCATAGGGAAGCCTCTTCTTGAGGTCATCTGGCCCGCTCAGCACCCTCTCTGAGCTTCACTACAGCCCTTGCCAAGCCTCTCTGCCGGGGTTTTTCCAGAGGTCCAGGGAAATTCCAGGAGTCAAGGATGTCACTGTTTCTCACACATAGTCACAGATCGCACGAATGTACCTAGATGATCACATATGGCTACAGTCATTTTTTTGACTATGGGCGTGTAAGCAGGTCTGTGCTCACGCACGCACACACACACACACTATAAGTGATAACTAATTCCATAGCCACGCACAAAGCCCACATCCTCTCTTTCTGTTTACACTTTAGCAAGTTACACCTTGTGTTGCCCGAAGTGTGTGCAGTGGTCACAGCAATGCTCACAGACCAGGTTTTGCCAAGTCCAGGCTTGGAGGTGCCACCCCTCTACTTGATCTCTCTCTCTCTACTCTCTTCCACCTTCCTCTTTATCCTCCCCTTTTCTTCCTCTCAGACAAAGTTTCCTCCCTCTTCTAAAGACCACCCATGCTTAGCCACCCTTCACCTCAACACACACATATTATCGTAGGTCCCATCTTCATAAAAAAGAAAACTGAGAACTGAGTCTGCTGGGGCATGGGTGGCCATGAGCCCAGAGAGGCTAGGAACGACTGCCTTTTTGGTAGGTAGGTAGTAGGGAGATGGGTGACAGGAAATATTTTAGAAGCAGTTAACGAGGCCAGAGAGCTTGGTTGAGTTCTATGGCTCAGGCAAGATGTCTACTTTGAGCAGATTCAATTACACAACTACGGCTAAAGTAGACTGGAATTGAAAGTAGACTGGAGCCAGACTGCCATGTGACATGGGACAGTTACTTGACCTGTCTGTGTCTTATTCTCCTTATCTGTAAACCTAGGGATAATAATGATAACTTACTTCACTGTGGTTTAGAGGATCAAAGGAATTGATACATGCAAAATGCGGTGCAGGGCCTGACACAGGAGAAGCACTACATAAAAGTGTGCTGTTATTTTAAGGATCAAAACTATTAGCATCTTTCCACAACCCTCCCAAACCCATTCATTTTCTCCTGCCTCTGCGGACATCAAATCAGTGGCCAGTTCTCCAGGTCAGTCTTGGCAGAGGCTATCTGAGTTATGTAGCCTCAGTCGCCGCTCATCCTCCATCTGCTGGCATTCACCTTTATTCTCTTCCAGTACTGCCCACTGATGGGACTCCCAGGTCACCTCTGGCATTGGAGCTTTCCCCACCCTGCATTCCTTGGTTCTCTTGGCCTGCTATTTTGCTCTACTTAGCATCTGGCCAGTCCCTTTCCAAGAACTAAACTCTTGATGCTGACCCCCAGACAAGGGGAAGGCTCACAGTGGCTCACAAACACTACTGGTGCATATCTCTTCTGGTACATATCCATGTTCAGTGATATCATGTTGATAGCTTGAATTAAGCCTCTGTAGGAGTATTTACACCACAGTAATTAGCAAATACTACAAACAAAGGAACCCCTCCATAGATGATGACTGCTTTTCTCCCAGGCATTAGATTCAACTACCTATAGCATACTCCTAACAGCAGCATTCCCATATGATTACTATCCAGTGGCTATTTCCATTTTGGAACCTCAGGGCCCAATGTTGACTCAGTTTTGCTCATTGGCACCAAATTTTCCTACTTGGAAGCTCTTATTACTGCCAGCCAGACCCTTCTCTGTTTGCCAAGTGTTGCTCCAAAGAGCCAGCAGCCTCATATCTAAGTCCTGAGCAAGCCAGGAGAAGCAGATGCTGTAGTCTGAAAGGCAGAGTCTAATATTTAGCTAGTTGTATCATTTGCTGTGCTAGGAAGGAGGAGGTCCTGGATAACCTGAGCCAGGGCAGTGATTGCCCAGATATTAAACTAATATATACCCAGGCTTTTACAGTATACCAGTCTGATTTGGATACAAAAAAAAAAAATAAAAGATATGGCCTCTGACCTCAAGGAGCTTCTGATCCCTTGGCGCATGGAGGCAGGTGCTAACAAAGCTTGGGAGTAAATACAGGATGGCTTGTGGGCCCTGGTGCAAACTAAAGTGGGGCAGAGACTCATGGCTCCCAGGCAAGATTAGGTTAGGCACTGTGTGGGCCAGAGGAGCCACGGCTTTTATCTGCATTTGCTCGGTGGAGTGCACTGGCTGCCGGCTGAGGTGGCTGTCCAAGGCTTCTTGGCCAGAATGCAGCCCCACTCTCTCTCGGCACGGCCGCACCCACACAAGGGAGTGGAACTGTTGGCCAGCAGAGAGGAGTCAGGCAGGGAATCCCAGCCCCTCCCTGCCCCAGACTCAGCCCAGAAGGGCCTGGCATGCTTCTAATATCAAGCAGCAAATTCAATCAGGCAGATGAGAATTCCTATTATTTTAATATATTTACAAGAGAGTTTAAGGTGGATTTCGTTCCATGCTGTATATTTTTACAACATGAGGTCAGGCCACTTTGATAAATGCTACACTACAGGAAGGAGGGGGCCTTGGGAAAGGGTGAGTGAGAGAAAGGGTTAGAAGGGGAAGGAGTGAGAGACAGAACCAGAGATAGAGACAGAGTAAAAGAAAGCAAGCGAGCGAGCGAGCAAGAGAGAGAGAGAGAAGAGAGAGAAGAGAGAGAGAGAGAGAGGAGAGAGAGAGAGAGAGAAGACTGATTCTATGTATGTCTGTAGATCTGGTTTTGCACATGTGCCTTTGACTGCATGTGTGTTTCTGTGTCTGTTTGTTGTTTGAGTAGACAAATCCATTTGGGGATAAATAGGATGATTTTTCCACCTGCAGGAAGCGAGGCAGCCAAAGGCTGATTGGGGCTGCTCTACTCTTCAGCTCTCAGAAGGCCTTGGGTTGCTCCTGAGGCCAGGCCCCAGGCTCTGCTTAGAAATTCAGATGCAGGCAGGCTGCCAGAAAGGCCAGGGCACTTCCCCAAAGCATTAAAGACCCTACTCTGCAGTAATCCTCAGCAGCAGAGGGGCCCTGGGCCCTAGATGTCCCACCGGCTAACCCATGGCTTCCAAGTCTTCTGTGAAGGTGGCTGAAGCAACAGCCCACAGCCAATAAAGCCTTGGGATGCCTTTCTTGAGACCAGAATGTGTGAGCATGGCAGGACGGGGTTGGCTACCGGGTTGGGAGAAAAGTTTTCTAGTCTGGAGGCTGGGGGATGGATATGATGACCTTCAGAGGACTTTGTCAGTACAGAAGTATTTGGCTGAAAGTTTTCCCCTACTGTCAAGATCAGGGGAGAGAATGAGCTAGGATTCTGTTTCTAGAGAACTTTCCTTATCACAGACTCCTGAGGAAGGACCCACATGCTTGAAGCTGGCACTGAAATGCCCCTGGCCCAGCCTGGGCCTGACAGGTAACCTGGGCTACAAATGACTCTATCCCTCTGCTTCTGGACAGGTGCATACCTGTACAAACCAGCATGGTGTTCATCTGTCCTTGGGGCCTCACCAGGGTCCAGATAGTTACTTCCACTATACCTGAGATAGGGTCAGCTGTGTAAGCTTTTCCTCCAGGGAAGCAGAGGGACCCCTTTCCACTATCCCTGCCTTGATCCTGGGCCCTATGGGAAAGCCAGTTCACAAGAAGGACAGTTCTGACCCTCTTCGGCCTAGGTTGGTGGCCATTTTTTTTCTATTTTGGAGGAGGGCCAGAAAATTGTCACATAAAGAACTAGAGGACAGGTAAAATGAGAAGGAGAAAAAGAAAGAAGGAGAAGAAACAGAAAGGCCATATTGTTATCTCTCCCAAAGCACTGTAGATGCTTCTTCAAGCAGGATGACTGGCTAGCTTGTGGTCCCCTCTAACTCTGAGCATAACCTTGGGACAGGCTTGGCAGCCTGCAGACAAAGCATCAGAATCAAGGAGGCTCTGTCTTTGCTCTTATCAGTCACCGGAAGATGGTCAGTTGTTCTGTGGTTTATCCCACTCTCCCATTCCACCACCTGTCCCAACACCATCATCCTCTGGATCAGGCCTAACCACTACCACCCTCATGGATGGCAATATATGCCAAGGCCAGGCAGTCTGCTAACCTCTTGGTATCTTAATATTTTTTTGGCTGCCAACATTCAAGGCCAGGGGGTCAGGAGATACCCAATCTTATTTCTGTCTCAGTTACTCCACCACCAAACTGCATCAGTGCCTCCTGTATGTACCAGAGCATCAGAAAGAGAAGCTTTAGCAGAGAGAGTAGAAAATGCTTAAGAACTGGCAGCTCCCAAGGGAAATCCCTCTGGGAAGTGGAAGGGTCTGGGTGGTAGGCTTGCTGCAGAGGCCCGGAGCCAAGTACAGGGCAAAACAGAAAAAGGCCACGTGAGGATCAGGGTGACCTTGGTAGAGTGGTTGTGTGCTATAGCACAGAGCTTGTTCTAGGAGCCAACAAAATGGCCCAAAAGTTCCCTATCAGAGACCATTGGGGGGGCAGCAAGGAAGGCTTGGGTACTACTTAGCTTGGCCTATTGTTGAGGTAGGCAGGAAATCCTCCAACCCTCAGTGTGGCATGAATAGCAGAAACAGGGTCTGGGATGACAGGACACTGAGGGACCTGTGTAGTATCACCCAGGCCAGGCTCTGCGACTCTGGGCTAATGCTGTCCTAGGGACATTGCAGCCTCTGACACCTGAGGCCAGGAGGTTTCTTCCTTTCCAGAGAGCATGCAGGTCTTCCCTACACCGAGAGCATGTAAGCAGGAGGGCACACACATGCAACATGAGTGCCAGTTTCCTGTGCATGCACCAAACAGGGTCCGGGCTACTAACCCTTGCTTGTAGCTCCCACAGTCTGTCAGAGCCAATGAGAGTGTATAGACACCGTCGCCTGCCCAGTTCTGGCCCAATTCCAAACTTTCCCAGAAGACTTTCATCTAAAGACAGTCCCCAGAATGTGGCCAACTAGTGTCTCTCTCCAAACTCCATGGCCTCTGAGGAAGCCAGAGTCTTTCTGTCTGCATCTCTGCACAGTTTTCTGCAGTTCAGATCAGACCAAGCTCCCAGAGACGCAGTCTCATGTGGTCTTTTTACAGGTACCACCTGAAACAACTGTCACTCTTCCAAAGACTCCTAATCACCTTGTCCTCCCAGTCCCCATCCCCTGCCCTCTCCTCTTTTCTTCTCCAGCTAAGAGCCATCCTCAACAGCCATTCAACCTACTGTCAGGTATCCTGCTATCTTCCGGTTTGGTGGCCCTGTTCCTCTCAATGACTACAACACTTTTCTTTCTACCCCCTTAGAATTACCTCTTGGCCTCTGTCCACACTTGTCCCAAGCTCCCCATGTCCAATCCCCCTCCAAATCACCAAAGTCTGATTGCCCTGGCAATTACTGCTGCTACAGTCCTCCCTCTGTCCTCTATGTCCCTGGAAAGTTAGAAGATTTCTCTCCATGTGGAGACAGACGGATCCCAAGATATATTGATCCCTATTGTCATGTTCCGTTGTTAAGAGGCAGAGTTTAGTGCCAGAAATCCTGGGACCAGGTGTTAAAGGCCGGGGTTGTGATCCCAGCTCTGCCACAGCCTGGCTGTGTCAAGTTGTGCAGCTGATTCCCCTCTCTGAGTTCCTTGCTGTCCCAGCTGTCAGATGTTGAGATTGGACACAAGCATTTGCCAAGGTTCTTCCAGCTCTGACCTGACCTCAGTCTATGTTTGCATGGAGGAAGTGCCGGCCATTACTTTGGCCCTGCACTGCTTAACTGACAAGTGCCTCCCTGTGACTCTGGCAACCCTGGCCCCTGGGGAGAGCACATGTCACATCAGAGGCCTGAGGCCCAAAGGAATCTCTTTCTGTTCTGGATTCCTGGCCCTCACCCTCCCGTGCACCCCTTCCTGCCTTGCTCCCCAGCCGGCCCTGCTCCCTTTCATGAACTCCTCCTCTCCATTTATTCCACTTTTCTGGCCCCTCGCCCTACCACATGCACCCCCCGAAGTGCTGGGCCCTGCTCAAGGATGCGTGGGCTCCTCTCTCCCCTCCTTTCTGGTGTTTCACAGCCGGGAATTCCTTTGGAAACAGAGCCTGGAAAGCCTCCCGTCCTTAGAAACCCTGGCCCCTACCCTGGCGGCCCAGCTGCCAAGCCCAGCCTGCGGCAGGTGTGGTGTGTCGGTGTCTGGCCCTGGAGATTTATAATCTGTGGCAGGAGGGAGGCGCTGCCTTTGGAAGCATTTCTTCTGTCCTCAAACAAAGGACTGTGGCCAGGGCCTCCAGGGGAGCAGACGAGTGCAGAAGAAGCAACAGACCCTACTCCTCACTTCTCTCGTCTGGCTGCCAGCCACCCATTTCTCCCTGCTGCATCCTTGGTGGCACCTGCTCCCTCTGCCTGGCCCCGCTTTCTTGCTTGCTCCTTCTCCATGTGGCAGATATGTAACCTACTCTTTTACCTTCCTTCCCCCCTCCAGGTCCCACACTGTCCGCTGTTAAAATGTCTCACATCTGTGCCTCTTTCTCATGCCCACTGTCTGTCCTAAGGCCTCCTTCCAAAGGAGCCTCTTCTCACTACCTGCCATCAACATTGATAATAGTGATAATAATATCGCCAGAGAAAATGCAGATCTGATTGCACTGATTCCCTGCTCAAAATCTTTGAAGGGCTCCCCATTGTCTGCAGGGTCAAGTCCTAACTAACTAACTCGGTACTCAGGGCTTCATTCACAGCACCATCTCGTGCCCTTTGAAGTCATGAACTCTACTCTGGAGACACGCAGGGCTCTCTGTGCTCTCCCAAACAGGGTTCATTGCTGGATGCCCCACAGGTACCTCAGGCTCCCCATGTCTTAAATCAAATGGTCCGCCCGGTCCAGCTGCTCCCCCTCCACAGTGTCCTGCACCCTCACTAGCCTCCCACATCATCTCACTGCTGCCACCACAGAACAGAACAGGGCCATGTCTTGCCTGACAATTCTTATAGCCTCTCCCCACAACATCAGGAAGATTTCAAGCCAGGCTCTCATGTGGTTCTACCTCCTTGAAGCTGACCACCAGAGGACCCATCACCTTCCCAACCCTGCCTCCCAGTCCTTGCCATGCTGAGCTCCTTGCCTTCTCTGAACCTGACTTACAATGTCCCACTCCCGGTTCCTTGCTCCTACTATTATCTTCACTTTGCATGTCCTCCCATCTCTTTGCTGTTTAAGTTTCCTACAAGGCTCTTTGAAAATGCTGCTTCTGCCAGGAAGCCTTCCCAGAGCCACCCTGTTGGAAATATATGTTTCTCCTGTAAGCCTTTGCTGAGCTTTCTGGCTAGGATTTATGTAGCAGTTAAGAGCTCAGGATATGAAGTCCTAGCTGTGCCATTCCCTAGTTCCTAAGATAATGTCCATAACTTCTTATCTTGTCCATAACTCCTTGAGCCTCAGTTTCTTCACCTATAAAATGGAAATTGCTGCAGTTACTGCCTCATAGGGCCCTAGTGAAGAGGAAATGATTAATCTGTGTGCAGTGCTCATGGAAGTGCCTGCCACAGAGGAAGTGCTGTCACTGTGTTATCATTGCTATTATTAGTACTATGACTCCTTTACTGGTCTGCCAGACCCTCTTGGGGAGGCACCAAGTCAGACCACTTTGGTTTCCCACATCAGAGCGAGCTGCTCAAAGACGTTCTCTGACTGAACTGAGGTGACCACCCAACCTCCACCACCTCAGGCCCCTGCAAAGCCTGAAGGAATGAGGGTGGATGAGAGACACAGGAAGAGTCCTCCCCTCCCTGGTGTAGCCCGGGGAGCAGGCCAGCCTGTTGCAGCCCCCAAGCTTCCCGCCTCTCCTCTGAGGCCACTGTGCAGCTGAACGTCCCTGAGTGCGGGGGTGATGGAGACAAATTGGAGAGAATTCAGAGGAGCGAAGTCCCTGAGCCCTTGGGAAAGGGCAGGCCTTGCTGAGGAGGAGATGGAAGCTGTTCCATGTGTGTGGCTTGGCTGAAGGACAGAGCTGGGTGTGGCAGAAGACATGATAACTGGAGACAGGGACTCCAGCAGTGCAAACAAGCTGGAGAGCGAGGTGGCTGGGAGCTCCATGGTGGAGCAAGTCTGCTGAGGCAAATGGGCTGAAATGCAAGCTGCAGTTTTCTGGAGCCCCAGGCTACCATGCAAACCTCCACCTCTAACTGGTTGGGACAGAGGACCCCTTGCCCTGGTTCCGTGGCTGTCAGTTCTGCATGGCCCTGCAGTCGGGCTCTAGGACGGAGTCCAGCCCCTCCACTTACCTACCCATAGCTAGCTGAGATTGGGCCTGGGATGGGCTCAGCTGAGTCCCGGAGGTCCCAGTGTTTGGCTCTCTCTGCCAGTCTGCACAGCCCTGCTCGGAGTGGTGTGCAATACCTGCCAGTCCACCACAGGGCTTGTGGGCTGTGGGCTGTAACTCTCCCTTACCCCAGCTTAAAGCTATTGTTTTCAGACCATTGACCTCTGTCCCTCTCCTCCCGGGTACTAAGGGGCATCTCAGGGGCATAGAGAGGCCGGGAGGAAATATTGGAAATGGCCTCTCCATCCTCCCCTCAGATCCGGACTGCATTGTCCTTGGGCCAAGATAAATAAAGCAAGCAAGGGAGAGGCCTCTGTATGCTCAGTACTGATGGCTAAGAGGCCTAGTTATGGGGGTGGTGGGTTGAGCATCAATCTACCCAAGGCTGCCTGCAACCCTCCTCCCGAAGGAACATGGCAGAAAGGTGACCAAGCCAGGTGCCTGGGAGCCAGTGGTGTGAGGAACAAAGAAGAATGCCCTCAGTGCCCCCTCCCCTGGGACAGAGCTTTCTTGGGGTGCTGAGTCTGAGAGCTGTGGAGGGGGAAACAAGGGAACCTAGGAGAGAGGACTCTGGAGTCTGTTCCCAACTAGACCCCCAAACTGCTGAGCTGCTGGTGTCTGGCCTGTAGTCGGAGAGTGTGAGGGCCCTCAGAGTGGGAAATCTGGCAGACCAAAGGCCTAGAATCCTCCAAAATGAAAGCTTCCCAGGGGCCTTGGCTGGGTACCTTCCACCCTGACCCCTTAGGGGTCTTAAACTGTACCCTTGAGGTCATAGCTTGGCAGAAAGAGCACGAGTCTTAATGAGATAATGTTGAGTTCAAATCCAGCTGCTGTGCTGTATTACTGATGAGTCCTGGGCAAGCCCCTTCCTTCACTTTACAAGTGAAGCCCGACTTTCTTACCATGAAATGGAGCACAAAATCTCCACCTCACAGGACTCTTGGCAGGAGTTGATGGAATAATGATGTGCAAGGGCCTGGCCCATGGTAAATGTGAGCTGTTTTGCCTTTCTCTGCACTGCATGTGGCCCTCGGGCCACTGTTTTGGGCATGAAAGTACCATGCTCCACAGGGAAGAGTCAGCTGTGACTCTAGGTTAACTCTAAGGAGTCCCCTTGTTTCCTCTAACCTCAAGGTCATAAAGTGACTATGAAGATATCAAGGCCCTTGCTACTTGGGCCAGGTAGACACCTCACTGACTCTCCAGGTACGGGAGTGTCACCAAAGAGGATTCTCCCCAAGCAGACCCTCAGCCCCTGGGCTGTCCCTGGCACCCCAGCTTCCCTGCAGTGTCGAATAGGTCTCTCTGCCAGCTCTCTGAATGAGTTTTGGTCTTGCCTGTGGAACTCTTTTTTGGGTTTCCACACTGTCAGCACCATTCTTTGTCCTTTGGTCTTTCCTACTACCTCTACCCTGTTCAAAGCCAAGACCTCACTCCTGGGCCTGCTTTTGTGACCTGTTTTTAAGAAATCTTTGGAGAAAGGACTGGCTTGAAAAGGTCCACCCATAATGGCAAGGGCAAAGGAAAGAGCCTGAGGGTGAAGGCCAGGAGATCTCAGCTCCAGTTTCAACTGTCAACTCATTCCTTGTGTGGCCTTTAGGAACCACTCCCTCCTTGAATCTTTGTTTTTCCATTGAAAAAATGGAAGTCCTAATTCTTGTTCCCCAGGGCAATTGAGAAGTGCACACACATTAATGGAGGTAGGAACTTTGAAAGAATGTTTGGGCTGGAGGACCTGGAATTTAACCTTTTTGAGCTTGGCTTAGTTTTATGGTGGTGGAGGATGCACAGAACATACAGGAACCTCAATACCAATTATTGTCACTCAGCTGTTTCCATATGGCTAGGTTCCAAGACTGCCAACTCCTTACAGCTCACTGGTTCACCTCAAATCTTTGTGAGAACAATTGCTCTACCAGTTTCAATTCTTCGCAGTTTGGAAATCCTTTGTGTCTATCCCAAATCCTTCCTGCTTCAATTCCAACTCAGGTCTACACACCTCAGATATCCCTTAGCCTGCCTTCTCTTTCCTATTCCTCCCAACTTTTGCCATATGCTCAGAGAGGAGAGTAGAGTTGAGGGCAAAAATGTTGGCCTTATACCTGGCCAGAAGAAGACCATAGGGATAGCATCATTTTTCCAGAAGCCCTTCAACTGCCCAACACCCTCAACCTCACTCTTATCTCACCCTGGCCTGCACCACCCTGGCTGGAATACTTGTGGTCTCTCACTGCGCATTGGAACTAGGGCACCAGCCTTGACTTTAATCTCCTGTGGCAGCTCCGTGGCATCGATAAGCCCCAAGTTTATGGCAGAGGAAAAATAAAACCCACATTACCCCACCCAGCAGAGCCAAGGATGTCCTCCAATGGGTAGCAAGACTCCCCAGTTGCCCCGTCAAGGCATCTGGAGCTGGGGTGGCATGGCAGTGAGTGGTGTTCCCTGCACATTCTCCTGCCAGAAGGCACAGGAGCCCCCTCCAGCACCCCAGGCCCTGCTTCTCTCCACTGCTCTCAGCCAGGAGGGCTTCCCCAGCATTTGCGATGAGGGTAGCTCCCTTCTGAGTTTAAGGTTAAAGGGGGCGTCTTCTCCAGGAATCTGTAGCCAAATTGCTGAGCTGTTCACAGTGACCTGGAGATGATGTTTGGAAATCTGATTTGTGATAACATAATGTTCCTTTTAAGTAATGCTGGCTGGAGAGGGAAGGATGAAAAAACGACCAAGAAAAACAACCTTATTGAGGTTTAAAAGGGGACGCTGTCGTGGCCGCCTCCTTAATCTCCCAAATCATTTTCCTCTCGTCCCCTCCTTCTCTTGCCCCAGACCTGCTTTTGTTTATAACAATCTCTTGGAAAGAAGATTGAAAGTGAAATCTGTTTCCTTGCTTAAATATATATATTTAAAGGGGAAAAGAAAGCCCTCTTTCCCCACCCCCGCCTGCCCCTCGCCTGAGCGCTGTGGGTAATTGGAGTGCTGCCTGCTCTGGGCTGGTCGGTCAGCATGGGCTCTCCAATGCCCACTCATCACCCATCACAGAAGGATCATTAGGGCAGGAAAGGAGGCTGGAGGGAGATGGAAAACCTGGAGGAGGGGCAGCAAAGGCACCATTTATTCACTGACTCCAGGCACTATTTATGTAGTGGCTTGTGACCAGCAGTTTACTATCTGCAAAGGAGAATAAATACAACATGAGGGGACAAAGTTAGACACAAGGCAGAACTTCTATTTTCACTGTTTGACATACAGTGCACTTGGCCTAATAGTGAAAAAGGTCAAAAAATTTTAGCTGTACCTTCTGATGAATACTCATTCATCACTCCCTGCACCAATCTGGACTAGGGGTGACTTTATGACACAGGGTAGGTTAAGATGAAATGTCTGTGTCCCATCAGGAGAGAACGGGGTAACAGTTGAGATCTTCCATTGAGGAAATGCTTGCATAGAAAGATGAGCTCAGTTGGAAGGGGGGGGGTGGATAGCTAGGAGGAACAAGCACACCTGGTAGAGGCCACTATGGCTATTGTCCCACTAGCACTGCACCCCCACCTGCCCCAACACATACATGTGTTCACACTGCTTCCCTTCTCTGCTCTGCCAGGGCATGCGCCTGACATCTCTGGTGGCACCTCATGTACTACCCACTGTCTGGCCTTCACCCTAGCGTTCCATTGCTCCTGGCCCAGCTCAAAGCCAGCCAACAGACCTAGCAGGGCAGGATGGGGCAGGCTAAAGGGAGAAGGAGGTGCTGAAAGCCAGCCATGCAGCCAGGATGGCTGCCTGCCAGCCCAGGACGGATTCCTCCAACCCAGCTTCTCAGGAACACCCACTTCCCCAGGCCCTGGTGCTGGGACCCTGCCTGCCAGGAGCTGTGCTTCAAGAGAAGGAACAGAGAGGGCCATTCGGTGTTCTTTTCAGGGGCCCTTGCTCCACCCCCTCCGCTCCATCCAGGGTATGTTATTACTATCAGAAATATCAGATGTTTCAACTCAAATTAAAGTCAGGTTAAATGTCTCCACTGCAGAAATTCCACATGGTTCCAGATGGAGGGGAGGGACTCCCTCTCAGCCTTCTGCTTTCTCTCCCTCTACCCGAAGACTGAATCAAAGACATCAATTTAGAGTATACTTTCAGACCATTCAATCCAACCCTCTTAGCTTACAGATGGGGAAACTGAGGCCTAGAATGAAGAATGGACTTGCCCAAGTTCACTCAGCAAGTTAGTGACAGAGCTAAGACGGGGATCCAGGTGTCTTGATTTCCATCCCACAGCACACATTTGCAACCCTGTCGGAGCTGCAACTTCCCTTGACCTTGAAAACATTGAAACTGCTACCAAAGATTTCTTAGCACCTGTGATATTGGGACAAAAGCCAGAGGCAGCTTCTCATAAATCCTGAACTGCAAGTCCCTTAAAATTGCTTGACACACAGAGCATGTAATCTTGAGCTAGTCCCTACCCTTCTGTGTATCTCAGTTTTCTCATCTATAGAGTGAGAAATGTGGGAGGCCATTGTTATCATCTGCTTAATAACCATTCCTTCTCTTCTAATAACAGCACCCAAATTTCCCTTAGAAACAACTCTTCCCACACTGTGAGTCTATGTGGGTCAGTTTCAAGGGTTGTCAGGTGATACAGTCCTGGCCATCAAAGCATTCCATCACACTGGACAGAGTGATTGGTTTATGAAAAGTCATGTGACCCCAGCTGGGCCAATACAAATCCTTCCTGGAACTTTTGATAAAAATATAAGGAAAGAAACCCTAGAGATTGATCAGCCAGAAGACATAAGCCTAGAGTTGCAGGAGCTCTGTGAGAAGAGTATGGCTAAGAATGATGCCTGCAGAGAGAAATGGGCATCCAAAAAGATAGACAGACTTCATTTGAGCCTGGGGTCTGGCATTGCCTGACCAGACCACCCTTGTGAACTAACAGGATTCCTTTTTGGCTTAGACCAGTTTTAGTTGGATTCCTTCCATTTGCAACAGAAAGGGGCCTCATTAACATCAGAAAGTTTGGGGATATCTTATATCACCAATGGTAGAGTTGGAAGAGACTTTAAGTGATTGCCCAGTGGAGACTTAGGGAAAATGTGATGAATGAAAAAAAATGAGTCTGGGATAACCATGCCCTTCATGGGCTGGAATAAAGCCTCAGCAATTTTGCCAGCTGCATTCCTCCAGCCTTTTTTTCTCTACTAGACAGAGTGTAGGCTTTAGAGTCAGACTTGGCCTTGAACACTGGTTTCTCCATTTCCCATTTATATAATCTGGGGGCATGTTTGTTGTCTAAGCCTCAAGTTTAACCCAAGCAGGTGTCAAAGAGCTGACAGGTCTAATCCAAAGAGCATGGGATAAGGCACCATGTCAAGGTAAGACAAGCCTCAGAATACTAAGATGATAGACATTCACAGGGCCATTTGTTAAGGGCAAAGAGATTGACAAACATCCTTACAGGCATCTTGGGCAGGGGCAAGCAGGGACACCACATTGGGTTGCGATATAAAGTTCTGGGGTGCCATTCACATTGTCTATGATGAGAAAGGAGTGCCCTAGGGCTGTGTAGCCCATAATTTCCACAAACTTACACAGTGGACTTAAGCCTGTCAATGTTGAAATTGACACCTATGTCTTCTTCACTGAAGGCATATTCAATTTACTCTTAATATCTTTAAGGAAATGGATCTGCAAAAATAAGATTCCTATGAAGCTAATGCTGGGAATATAGTGCAATTAGAGTGTCGTATTGTTATCAAGGGACTGGGAATACCAAAATCCTGCCCCAGACTGAAGCCAGCTCTCCCTACAAAGTTCCCAGGAGAAATGCATCCACATGGAACAATCGCAAAGGAAAGCAAAGTAGCACTTTATTGTTAGCTGGGCTCTGGGTCTCAAACCTCAGTGCAAGCTCTGGAGCACCAATCAGGATTGTATAGCCTGGCCTAGAGTCCTGAAGGATGTCTTCCTGAAACAAAGCCAAACCTGAATCTCAGATCTTAGCTCACTCCTATTGGTTTCATGAAAGAAAAAGACAAAAAAGAGTAATGGCTGATTAAAAGTTGTCCCTACACTAGCATATGGCTCAGCCACACGGGTGAAAGAGAAAGAGGAGCAATCTACACCTTTATCCTGATAAATGATGCATAATGACTTGACTTACTTCTTGATGGTCCAATCAATGTCTTGATAATTGACCGATTTTTCTGGTGAGGGCAGGGGAGCAAAGAAAGGGATGATAGAAGGGCAGATTTCCCAGCCCTGACCCACGGACATTAGTAAAACATGGGTTAAGAAACAGGCATGGGGAAAGCAAAATGGTGGAATGAGTATACCTAATAGTTTTCTTCATATCATATACCTCTAGAAATGATAGATACTATATATTAAAAAAATGCACTACCATTCTGGAATACACTTGGTGCCCAACACCAAGAGACCATGAAGAGGGTGAAGTAAAAGCATTTTCAGACATTCCAGCACTCCAAAATTTTATTAGTCACAAATCTCCTCTGAAATAACCAATAGTAGATATATTGCACTAAATAACACAATAAATTTGAGCATAAGAAGTAGGATATAAGAAACAATGAGCAAGAAAATCAGTGAATCTGTAAGAAAAGATATCAACACAAGAAGTGATTAGGCTAGGAGCATGGACCGGGGATGTCAAAGAGGGAGCAGAGGTAAGAAAGTGTATACCAAATTTCTTGTCTTGTTTGAAAAGAAAAAGAGATCAGATTAAAGATAAATATTGACAGAGAATGTATGCCTTAGTACGTGTATTAATAATGTATAGGTAAACCTTACTAGCTTAGATATAAAATGTATACTTTTAAAACCATTTATAGGACATATATAAAGCAAAATAACAAAAGTTGAAAATAAAAAGATTGAAAAATATATTTAAATGCCAATAAAAAGAATACAGGTATAGCAATATTAATGTTACACAAAAGAGAATTCAAAGCAAAAAGCATTTAAAAACAAAAAATAAAG